>PVKE010006895.1:0-52629 GCA_004027555.1 Craseonycteris thonglongyai | reverse complement strand
GAGGCTCCCAGCCCAGTTCCTGCCCTGCGCAGCCCCATGCCCACCTGTGGAGTGAAACTATATGGAAAACTAGTGCTGTTGACTGTGGAGACTGCTCTGGGCCCTCCCTCTTCTCTCTGTCTCTCTCTCTCTGTCTCTCTGTCAAAAAACAATAAAAACAAATCTTAAAAAAAAAAATACTGTAGTACAGTAAGTCCTCACTTAACATTGTCAATGGGTTCTTAGAAACTGCGACTTTCAGCTGAATGTTGTATAATGAAACCAATTTTCACATAGGCTAATTGATATAAACAAAAGTTCCCACAGTATAGTTCTGGTCACAAAAGCATCACCAAACTTCAAAATAGGGACAGCAGACACTTATATTAGACATTGAAAGAAATGTGAGCTATCCATATATTTAAGGAAGATTAATGAAAACAAGGTAATGATTTCCAGTTCAGGGTGAAAGGCAGGCCACCCCCCCCCCCCAGGAAGGACACCTGTCCACTGCAGGGCACACTCACCCACCCCCACACTCACTCACCTGGGGCAGTGTAGACACTCCATCCACCTAACGTGCACATCATGGGGATGTGGGAGGAAATCTGAGTACCAGAGAAAACCCATGCAGACCCGGCGAGCACACGCAAACTCTAGTGGCCCTGTCGGGAATGGATGCTTTTCCCCTCATTGGTGTTCATAATGAAACGACTTTGAATGAACAATGTTATCTGAGGTGAGGACCTGCTGCAAACTCAGAAAGAGCCTTGAGTGAAGCTACCATGAACCATAGAAGATAGGGGTGCAAGGAGGTCCCTAATGGGGAAAAAGACAGGCTCCAATTTGTTTTCCTGTAACTAAGGTGCCAATCTTTAATTGAACCATTAAAGATTTTATTTCACGGCTTGGGAGATCATTATATGATGTTCTTTGCTACCCTTTGTGCGCAAAATCAATGTTAATTTTAACAGGCAAATTTTATTCAAGCGGATGGGAAATGAAATTTGTTATTTAGATTTGGTTTTATACCTTTAACATTTTTCTTCTAATTTTCCATAGCATAACACTTAACAATTCCCTAAAATAAGTTGAAACATATATATATATATATATATATATATATATATATATATATATATATATATGTTTTTTTTTAATGTTTCTGAGTTCAGATCTGCACAGCCTGATTTGGATGTGTCACTTCTGGTGCCAAAAGGGTCTATTTTGAAATCACAGGGAAACTTGGCAGTGGGAGCAGAGGTGGGGGGAGGCCAGTATCTGTGCTCAGGCCTGGGTCGGGGGGCAGAGAGGTGCCCCGACCAGGGATGAAGTCACCCTCTCAGTGTTTGCTCGTGTAGACACCCCACATCTATCTGTGCCGAGTCAGAGCTGATCTCGAGTGGCTAATGCAGCACCTGGGTTAAGGGCGTAAGTAGTTCTTACTGTAAGTGCTCATGCTGTCCTTTGCCTGTGGACTTTCTTTGCCACTCGCCTCTATCTCTGTACTTAGCAGGAGTCAGAGAGAACAGAGCGTAGTCTGACTGCCACCTTGGTGCTCCCAGGGCATTGGCCAAAGTGACTGGCTGGGGAAATGGCCCTTCCTTCCCTCGCCATAGTGGGACATTTCTTCTAAGATACACTCAGATCAAAGAAGAATGCCCCCCACCCCATTCCTAAGTCAGAGCCTCCCTCTTCGTCATCCATGCTCAGCAGTCCTTGAATGATGGCAGTGGCGCCGTACAGCTAAGACTATCCAAGTTGTTTCCACTGCATTTCACTGTAATTTGAAGTCCTAAGAAGTGTTCCTGAAGTTTGAAAGAATAGCAGAGCTTCCTCACTGAGTGATATCGTGGTAAGTTTTGTGAGCCATCTTCATTTGGTAATCAGTACAGCTTGATTCAGCTTAACGCTTTGGTTGGACCCTTCCTGGTCTGCCCTCTTCAGCCCCAGGTTTGCTGGTGTCCATTTTAGTTCAAGTTCTTCAATGATGTATATAGTATTTCTTAGGTAACCCCCACAGTCTTTTCTAAAGGATGATGTCATGACCTTGATCTGCACCCCGTTCTAGCAGGAGCCTCATGCTCTTCGGGGCTTTGACACGAGGGCCCATTGCTCTAAGCTCACCAGGATTTTCTTCACATGTTTCCTGACAGCCAATCTGCACACTCCTGACTCTTCTGTTAACTTGGCTCTTCTCAGACTTCTTTCAGTTTCTCCTAGGACCTAGGGTGTCTGGAGCTACATCAGATTCTCCTCTTTTCTCTTATTCTCTAAGTTTTTCAATAGATGCCCATACATTTTAAAATCCTGTATTATTTGATTATATTGCCTCCATATATCATTTTGGTATGTATTTACTGTCAAACTATTATTAAGTCTTAACCCTCAGAATTACATATCCAAGTAATCTCAGCCACTTCAAGTTTAATTCAAGCATTTTAATCTTTATATTTCGCTCTCCTCATTTATATAAGGATATTCCTGCTCCTTAAGGCTACCTTTAAACCCTTTAACGTTTGTACCTAACTCTTTGTTTTGGTAAAAAGACAAATCTTCTATAAAATGTACATTGAATCTCAAACCTAACTGAATTTTTTGGCTATTGGGAAGCAAAAAGGAAAACTGTACTTAATACATTACTAAGTGGATATGTGCCCAAATGGAAAGGAAGGTTTTTGAAATGTTAACTGCTAAATGGAACTTTTTAACAGTATAATTTTATATTTTACTTTCTTAATTCTTGTATTTGTAACATAAAGAAGACTGTAGAAGAAAAGTGAATTTAAATCTGATTTTTCAAGTCTTTTTTTTTTTTTTTTTAACAGTTCTATATTATTTTCTCTTGGCTTTTCCAACAAGGAAACCCATCTGTAAAATATCAGCTAAGTAACCATCATGACACCTCTTTATTTAGCTTAAGATGCTTTTAGTGACCTATTTATTCCACACAATGCTTTTTATTTAAAATAACCACTTAGTCTTCTTAAGTCACTTTTGGTATTCCAGTCTTTGAGCTATGATAGAAGCAACTATCCATCCATTCTGCCTCATATTATGTATTTTTTTATATTGAACAGTCATGAACATCCATTAAAACTGTAGTAAGTAAAGTCCTTTTTCTTTTAGGAAGTATGATTGGGTAGCTCAGTGAGTTAAAGCACAGTGTTAATGAGCAGGAGGTTGTAAATTTGGTTCCTACGCTTGCCAGTTAATTTTTTGGATTCCATGGTGGGTTATAAGTCACCTAGTACAGGCCCATCATCTTTTGTAGAGAAACTTTGTTTGATTTATGCAACAAAATCACTTTATTATAAACTGTCTCCCAAGCAAACATCACTTCATTTTAACCTTCTTAAGTGAATGTTGAAGTAACACCTTGCAAAAATCAAACTGGTTCATGTTCTATTTATAATAGTTTCCTAATATTAAGATATTTAATAACTAATCATAGAATAATTTAATTTTCTGAGAATGTCTTGTGCCAGTAAAATTTTTAATTCTTACAGCTTTATGTATTATATTTTTCAATAAAAGTAAGATCACATTAGGAGTGTGTTTCATTTTTCTAATTAGCTTGCTGTTGTCAGAGATTAAATTTCCAGTGGATAATAAATTAACATATTTATAAATTTCAATTAAGTCCAATTATTTAACCAATTGCATTGGGAAAGAAAATTAAAGTGGAAAGAATTTGACATTCACTGTAGCCCAGGTACAGTGTTTATTTCTTTTGCAATGCTTTATTTAGAAGGCAATATCCAAATTCATCCCTTAGCTGTCTTTCTGCATCATTGTTAAAAACAGAACCTTGGGCTAGCTGCATTGTGCATCCCTCTGGTACAGAACTTCTTATGTATTTGCCTTTTGAATAAGTTATTTTCTCTCACTTCTGAAAATACTTGTACTGCAAACAGTCTTGCTAGTACATGTACCTCACACATAAGTGGAGGTTTTCTGGGATTACTCAGTTAAGTGCCTGGAAATATTTGTGCATTGTGGGGCTAATGGGGAACTCCTAGGACAGCAGTGTCCAACCTTGTGGCTTCCCTAGGCCACATTAGAAGAAGACGAATTGTCTTGGGCCACACATACAATACACTAATACTAATGATAGCTGATGAGCTAAAAAAAAAAGAAAAGTTGCAAAAAAATCTCATATGCTTTAAGATTTTGTGTTAGGTCTTATTCAAAGCTGTTCTGGGCTGCAGGTTGGACATGCCTGTCCTAGAATACCAGGAAGACATCCTTAAGCAAGAGAATGAGCTGGCAGTGACTGTTTTTGCATGAATTGACACCTATGAACTGTCCTGTACTTAGGTTTGAATAGTCTAGAATCCATGTGCAGGTACTATTTGGTTTTCTTTGTAGTGTGCAAAGTTAAGTGTGATTGACCTACTTGTTCTGGGTACATGATAGAGTTAGAAACCTGACTTAGGTTCTTTTCTGGTAACCTATTGTTACAAATAAGCCACTCCAAATGTAGAGGCACTAAGACTACATTTTAAAAATTATTCTCATGGTTCTGAGGTCTGACTGGACTAAGCTAGGTGGTTCATGCGTAGGGTCTCTTACGTGTTGGCCGTTGCTTGTGCCCAGGGCTGGAGTTAGCCTGAAGGCTTCCTCACTCGGGCATTATGTTGTTGACTGGAAGCTTGGCAGAAGCTGCGTGCCAAAAGACCAGTATGAAGTTTTTCTGTACAGGCTTTCTCACAGCATGGTGGCTGGGTTCTAAGGTCCAGCATCTTAAAAGAGAGGGCCAGGCAGGAGCTGTATTGTCTCTTGTGACCTAGCCTCCGAGGTCATGCAGTATAACTCCTACCACATCCTATTTGTCAGAGTCTATAAGACCAGACTGTATTCTAGTAAAGGGAGTTCTTCTCTTTAAATGCTTGAAAATGCTCGTGCCATGTCCTTTTAGCCTCCATAGTTTCCGATGAGTAATTCACTGTTATTCAGTTGTTTTTCCCCTATAGGTAGAGTGTTTTCTCCGGCCATGTTCAAGATCTTTTCTTTGTCTTTCATTTTCAGAAGCTATGATGTCTCCTAGCATGCATATTTTTATTTTATTCTGTTTGAGTTTCATTTGGCTGCTTGAATCTGTAGCTTTTTGTCTGTTCTTAATTGGGAAGTTTTCTGCCATTGTTGCAAGTCCTTTTTTTAGCCCTGCCCTTTTTCTCCTCTGCTTCAGGAAGTTCATTGACATGAATGTTAGTTCTTTTGTTATAGTCCCCACAAGTCCCTGGGGCTCTCTTTATTATTATTATTTTGTCCAGCCTCTTGTCTCTCTTTTGTTTAGATTGGATAATTTCTATTGTTTAATTTCCAATTTAGTTATTCTTTCCTGTCTCTCCTCCATTTGGCCATTGGTCTTGTCCACTGAACTTTGTATTTTGATTATTGTATTTTTCACTCCTGAAAACTTTGCTGACACTTCCTGTTTCTTAGGTGAGGCTATCTTTTCAAAGTTTTCAATCGTATTCATAATTGTTCATTGAAGCACTTTTATCATGACTGCTTTAAAATCATTAGATAATTGTAACACCACTTTCATCTCAGTGTTCGCATCTATTACGTGTCCTTTATTATTCAGTCTGAGATATTTTTGGTTCTAGATATGATGAGTGATTTTTTGATTGAGACATGGATATTTTGGGTATCATATTTTAAGACCTGAATCTTATTTTAATTTTCTGTTGTAGCTGCATTTTTTTATCCTACTCTGGCAGGAGGAGGGGGCAGGGGCATCACCTCATTACTGCCAGATGGGAATATAAGACAGGTTGATGCCCAAGGTGGAGAGTCGTCATTGCTGCTGGGTCTGGGTGGGGTGTCCTGCTCCCCAACAGGCCTCACTGATACCGCCCCGGCTGGGAAGGATGGGAGTACCTCGTTACTGACTCCCCACTGGCCTCCACGTACATGACCATGAAAGGGTGTGTGGCCTTACAACTGACTATTAGTGAAAGTCCTGACTCCCCAGTGGACCCCCTCTGACACCAGCCCAGCAGGAAGGGGAGTGTCTAGGTTCTCCATGTGACCACTGACACAGGTGGGACGAAGAGACGTCCTACCAACCAGCAGGCGTGATGATCTTGGCTCCCTCCCGGGCCTTCTCTGCCATCACCGCAGCTGAAAGGGCTGGAGGGCCGGTGCGGCTCCTCCTTGTAGACTCAGGGGTGTGTCAGTCTGGTGCCCCTTCAGCCTTCACGGTGGAAGCGGGGTGGGGTGGGGGCGGGGGTGGGGGTGGGGTAGAGCCATGGTTTTTTCCTAGTGGTTATTGTCTGAAAGCTTTCAGTTTTGCTAGGCTGCCCTTTTCCTGGTCCTTTGGCTGGAGAAAGCAGGCTTCTTTGGGCACCTACCTGCGTTTCCTGAGCATTGACTGCCTCAGCTCTAAGTCTGGTATCCCCAAGTTAAAAAAGGAAACTTGGGGAACTCGGCATGCTGCTGTCCCTAGAACCCTGAGGTTCCCGGCCAGTTTAATTTCCACCGCAGTGAGCCTTTTATCTTTGTTTCCTCAATGTCCAGCATTTTTAGTTGTACTTACTGAGAAGAATGGGGAAAATTATGTCTATTCCACTTTCCCATCCATGTATTTAAAAAAATTTTTTTTCCATCCTTTTACTATCGTGTAATAAAAATAATACTGAGAACATTTCATGTCCATAGAAAATGTAGGTCATGGTGACATGAGTTAGAGCAGTGATTCTCAAATTTAAAATGCATTCAAGCACCTGAAAGGCTTTTTAACACTGATTGTTGGACCCCACTCCTGGAGAGGAGTCAAAACTGCATTTCTAACAAGTTCCGGGGTGCTGCTGCTCTGGGGACCCCCCTTTGTTCGTCACTGCTTTGGAGAGATGCTGGCATGATGACAGATCATTCATTTAAAGGATATTAATGGTATATGCAGTTGCTTTTGGGAAAAATATTGCTGAAAGTAACATAAAATGGATAGTAGGCCTAAAATACTTCAAGGTTGGTATTTATAAGATGACAGTGCCCTATTTTAGTGAATTTTGGGTCTTCCTATTTTTTTCAGCACTATTGTATGTGGCATGTGAGTGTCCCAAAAAGTACATATTTTATTATAAAGAGAATAAAATAGCAAAATGTGAGAGGTATGGTGATTAGTGGTGCTAAGTGTTAAAATAATGCCCATTTTTAGTCCCTAAACAAAAAGTATTTGAGTGGGTATATTAAGCCACACTCCGTGGTTAATGTATGACGCGCAAGATCTTTTCTGAAGCTCAGAGTTGACGTCAGAAAAGCTCTTTTCATTGCTCTAAACTAATGATGCCCAACCTGGTTATTACTGTGCATGTATCATATAATACACCTTCCTCTAAAGTTCATTCTTTCCCCCACCCCCTGCATTAGGGAATATAAAAGATGCTGGAATTAAAACTACTTCCATCAATGGTATGACTATTTGCTAGATCAAGGTGAACTTAGAAATATCATTCCCCAAAGATCACTAACTATAAAAAAGAAAGATTAAAATGGTGAAATGTCAGACTGAAGTCTCTCAGACATTATTCTTCTTACAGAAGTTGTTATAAGTGTTAAGAAACTTGCTTGTGAATGTCCGTCAGATAATGGTTCTTTGTAGCAAGGTACATTGGAATTACAAAGTGTGTCCCGTTCTGTTTCAGCTCCGTTGGCTTAGCAAAAGCAGCCTTAGAAGCGATCCATGGATTTAACCTCTTTGGCAGCCAGGTAAAAAACAGCAATAGCAACAACAAGCTTTGATTTTTTTTTTTTTTAATTATGTGTTTAATTAATTTGATCATTCATTAACCAAGTCAATTCCTTATGATTAGAAAATGTCTGAAATTTATGTAGCAGCTCATGGTTGAACAAGCTTTCTTTTGAATATAATTTGCTAGTTAAATTTTCGTTTTCTAACTAAAAACATTGCTTAATTAAAAAAAAATCTCTTGATAAATAATTCTCATTATCTTTGTTCAATAACGTTTCCCTTAACTCTCTTGATGAGCTCACATTTTTAAATACCATGTATTCTCCATGTCAGCTCTCAATGTTGGTTTCAATTTGACATATGAGTGTATGTCCATGTAGTATAGCTCTTGTAAGGGTAATGTGTATAATGTGTACAGTGAAACAGTTTTAAGTTTTGATCCTAGCTTAACCCTCAGCTGGCTGTCATCATGTGTCTAAATCTCATTTTCTTTGGAATAAAAGGGATGCCCTGAAGGTTGCCTTAAATTTTTATAAGATCTTTAACCAGTTTCTGCACCTCATCCAGGGACCATGGGTTGAGTTATTGATGGAAGGGAATAAAATGTAAGAATATAGGTTACTTCTCTGGAACAGGAAGCAGGCTAATTATCTTTAGCATTTTTAATAAAGATTTCTAAAAGGGCAAAGGAAGATATTATAAATTAACTCTAAGCTATTAAAACGCTAGGTCAGTAAAGATACATTTTCAGAAGTTATACAGATACACAAAATGTGACATGGGTTTTGTTAAGGCAATTCTAATACTGTGTGCCTCACGTCTTGAATGTAAGAAAGTTCCCTGTTGGAGCATGGAAGCACAACTCTGTCTTCCCCTCCCTGTGCACAAATTCTTCTCTTCTTACTCCAACTTTCCCTGGAGGATGGACTCTGGTTTTGTTCAGGACATGAAAAGAAGAATGACCACAGACACGAAAGGACTGGGAAGAGGGGAACAACACCTCATTCTGGGTGCCCAAGAGGTGACTGTCAATCACCCACGTCACACACTCGTCCTGTCTCAAGCCCTCTGACTAGGGAAGTGGGGTGGATCAGAGCTCGTGGGATTTGGGGGTATGTGAGTCTATGGGAAATCTTGTGTGCTAGTGTTAGGCCTCTCCCGGAGACACAGATCCCTTGGCTTTGTGTAAACACATCTCTCCCTGAAGAGTCAGATACTCATGGAAATCCCATTGATATCTTTCAGTATATTCTTTTTCTTTTCTTTTCTCACTCACAGTACATTCATTTAAATGTGTGAATGTATGTATGAATGTGGTGTGTGTGTGTGTGTGTGTGTGTGTGTGTGTGTGTGTGAGGGAGAGAGAGGAGGGGTAGGTATGTAGGAAAGTAGGAAAGAGTAAGAGGGTAACATGGCATAAAGGAATGGCATTGTAGCTTCATTTACAATAGCCGAGATGGAAACAACCTAAGTGTTCATCGATGGATGAATGGATAAAGAAAATGTGGCATATATATATATATTCACAATAGATTATTATTCGGCCACAAAAGAATGAAATGTTGACATTGGCAACAACATGGATATACCTTGATTAAGGCAGTATGCTAAATGAAATAAGCCAGACAGAGAAAGACAAATACTGGATGATGATCTCACTGATGTGTGGAATCTAAAACAAAACAAAACAAGACAAAACAAAACAAAACAAAACATGAAAGCACCAAGGTCACAGATGCAGAGAACAAACTGGTGGTTGCCAGAGGTGGGATAGTGAGGGGGTGGGTGAAATGGGAGAAGGGGGTCAAAAGGCACTGATTTCCAGTTATGAAAGAAGTAAGTCACGAGGATGTAATGTAACATAGTGTATTCACTAGAACGTAGTCACAGAAACTCGGGAAGTGAGGCTTGAGCTGTCAGTCTTAAAATATGCTGTTTAGATGGAGTCAGGATATTATGGGAGAGTTGTGAAGACTTTAGGAAATAGAAGATGAAATAAAATAGCCAAAGTTAATCAGACATTCTGTATGACCTATAGTTATAAAACATCTTTTCATATTCCTGTCTTTAATTGGAAAAATCATGATACTGACAACAAAACAAAACAAAACCAGAGGGCAGAATCTAAAAGGTAATGACTAGACAGATTGCTCATGTTATACAAAGTGTTCAAAGCAACCTGGACATATCTAGCTGCTTTTGAAATTTGCAGGCTTAAAATTAATGCCTAATAAGTTAAAGTAGGTGATAATTAATTTCACATGTACATTGTCCTTGATGATGTTTTTACAAGTTTGCTTCTGAATATGAATAGCTAGCTGCCTATGGCCCTGGGTGAATTTTCTCCTCCTTTAAATCTGGACCATATGGCTAAAGCATGGTCTTTTTTTTTTTTTAAGAAGATAAAAAACAATATAGTTAACTGGCCTTTGGCCTCAGTGTTAAAATATGATGCTATTATGAGATTATTCCCCTTGTGCCTATTTCTTAGAGGCTTGCAGAGGATGAGACCTGAACAAATACTTTGATGAATTTAGAGAAATAAGCCATTTATTTATAACCAGAAAATAGAAGCTAGCTGTTTATATTAATCAAATAATGGCAAACATTGCCAAATTTGCCATTTCATTTCATTATGTATAAATTACCCTACTTAGATTATATCTTTAATAAAAATTCAACTTGAAGCAGAGTGATATGGCATGCAATTAACTTTATTATCAGCCTAAGGATAAATTACAAGTCTTATTATTTTGTGTATTTATGATTTCCCAGCATCTCACACCCACTCATTTCTCTGCTGTTTTGTTCAGACACCCCTACCTAGTCTCCTTTCCCCTGAAATTCAGATCCTAGCTCTGGTCCTCACCGTTTCTGTGAAGTACCCCAAGTTCTCCTGTTACCTTTACAGATTTATTATCACGATTCTTTCATCTGAGCCACTCACTTGGTACATAGTCACATGTTGCCATGGATAGCCTTTCTGATTTGTTTGATAGTCGCCTGGCTCAGGACTGTGTGTCACCTGGGTCAACTCCTTGAGGACAGAACTCACATTTTGTCCTTTTTATTTTCTTCAAAGGGTAGGACACATTGTTACTCTGACAATGGCAGCTACTGCATGAAGCTTCGTTAAACTCAGTGTTGTGTGTAGAGAGAAACAGAGCATGGCAAATAATAGAAAGGACAGGTTAGCATTAATCTTGCTGTTGAAAGACAGCATTATTCATTCCTTGTTTGTTGATTTACTTGTCAGACTTAAAAGAGATTTAACAAGTGATATTATGAGTGAGAAATTCTGTTTTATGAGCTTATATTCATGTATGAACATGGATTAACAGGAAATATTAGCATACTTGTATATTGAGACTGATACTTAGATCTAAGGGCCTAGTACTACTAGATTGTTTTGAATTTTGGTCTAGGTCAGGGGTCTCCAAACTATGGCCCACAGGCTGAGGCCCTCTCATCCGGCTCGTGGAGACCATTTTATCTGAATAAAATAATATTAAATAAATAATTAAAGACAACATCTATGTTTTGATTCCTTTTTATTTGGACCTCGAGTGTGTAGTCGGCTCCCAAACTGCTGTTTTGGAGTTAATGCGGCCCGCGGGCTGAAAAGTTTGGAGACCCCTGGTCTAGGTAATTGATTGGAGGTGTTCTGTATTATTCGCATTATTATTATTTTAGCTTCTCCTGTCTTCATATTTTAATCAAGTAGTTTTAATATCCATAATTCTAGATTGTAGCTAAATTTGTTTACTTTGATCATATAATTAGTGTCCTTTATTAGAATGATACGTTGAGATTCTCTGAATCAGAATTAGTTTTTGCATTATTGTCAAAAATGCTAGCTAAACTAGTATTTGTATTTTTATTAAAATAAATATCTTTAATTGATTAGTTGTCTTGTAATCAATACATTTTGATTTATCAGAAAACTAAGGAGAAATAGGGAAAATAGAAGTGAAAGTATAAAAAAGAAAATTAAAATCTTCTGTAATTCCACTCTCAGATGCAACCAATGTTAGTGTTTTAGTAAAAATTCTCACAGTCAAGATGCCCAAATTTCTACCAGTCCTTCTTGCTAATTCAGGGCATGTTCTGCTCTTTCTCATTCCAGGGCTGCTCTTGGTCGGTGATATTTGTGGACCTTGACGCTCATAATCGCAATAGGCAGACCTTGTGCTCACTGCTACCCAGAGAGTCAAGATCTCACGTGAGATGTCTTTAAATAAATTAATATGAGCTACCACTTACGACTGCTATGTTTGATAAAATTTTACATTCCTGTAGTAGTACTCAATTGCAGATTTTCCTGGGGACTATTTATGGCTCTATTTTTAGAAAACACCCAAGATGGAATAATTTAATTATTTAAAAATAACTGTTGTATAAGTGTAATGCAAGATTTTGACAAAAGAAAAACAAAACCCACAAGTATGCAAATAATAGTATAATATCCCCTCATTATTTCATCACTCAGTTGTAATCTTAGGGTGACAACATTTATGTTTATATATTTCCACACATTTTATGTATATATATAATATTTTTACTTTGCAAAACTGGAAGAATATTGTTCATAATGCTTGATAACCTAATTCTATAAACAGACATGTTTTCATGTCACTAAATATTTCTACAATATAAATTTTAATTTACTCACCTAATTGTTGGACATTTAGATTGTTTTGTACTTTTCACTATTAAAAACAAATTGTTGTGACAAGCTGAGTTGTAATGACTAGTTACTGGTGTCAGATTTGTACACACTGCCTTAATTAATATCTTAAAGTTTGAGTTCAGTGTTGAAACTTGAGAATACTTTTTACTAATGAACAAAGCTTTGCCTCCTCTCTAAGGTTCACTGGACCACACGGGACAGACATCTACTGTCCCGCAGAGCACAGCAGTGTCCTGGCAGTTAGAGCCCTTGATTGGCCTTTCAGCTCCATGCTTCTCCCGGGGCTGTGCTGATCCTACCACTTATGTTCCCGTCTTTTTCTTTTTGCCCCAGAACACAGATGCCGCTCTGCTCCCCTGCATCAGTTACCCTGCATTTGCCCTGGATGATGAAGCTCTGTTTAGCCAGACACTTGACAAAGTGGTTAGAAAATTAAAAGGAAAATATGGATTTAAGCGCTTCTTGAGAGATGGGTATAGAACATCATTGGAAGATCCCAACAGACGCTACTATAAACCAGCTGAAATTAAGGTATCAGGAAATACACCATCTCAGATGGCATCACAGAGCGGTCAGAAGCACTGACTGAGGAGGCTGACTTCTTGGATGTGAATGTTGACTCTGCCTCTTTCTAGCCTTGGGCAGGTTACTTAACCTCTCCCTTAGCTCCTCTCCCTAGAGAAGTCCATCAGGCATTAGCTGAAACAGCTCTTGCCTCATAAGCCCTTCTCCTTGTGTAGACATTTCATTGCAGCTGGTTATTTCCACGTCTGCCTCCTCAGTAGACTGTGAGCCCTTGAAGGCAGGTTCTCCATCTTCCTCTTCACAGCCCTCTGCCTAGTTGGTGCCGGGCATTACTAAGTACTTAGTAGATATTGAATGAGTGACTTCTGTGTGTTAGATTCAATGAATGAGCTCTTGAATAATAAAAGTTCTGAGAATTTTTTTTTTAAAAGAACAATGAAGCTACTTATAAAATCAGTCCAATTTTGTTATAACTGTAAATCTTTTAAGGGAGATGGAAGAGGAGGGAGGGGAGCCAAATATATGGTGATGGAAAGAGAATCTATGTAATTATTACTAACCAATACAACCCTAAGAAATTTAACAATAAATGAAAAAAAACTTTTATGTTTATACTAACTATAATTGTTCTAATCAATGTAATTGTTAGTGAAATTTTTAATATTATATTTTCTGTTTTAGCTGTTTGATGGCATTGAATGTGAATTTCCCATATTTTTTCTTTACATGATGATTGATGGTAAGTGAGCTTTTCTCCTGAAATTCAAGCTATAGGATAGAAGTGTTCAAAAGAAGAGCAGAAATGAAATATGACTCCCTTCAGCTGGCAAAATAGACTGCACCTCAATGATTTTCACTGCTTTGCATTTTTATAGGCTGTTTTGCTTTCTAAGGGAATGTTAAATCATCTAAAGGATTTTTTAAGTACTTTGAATTATTTTTAAAATGATATAAATATTTTTTCATATTTACAAAGAATAATTTTTATGAATATAAACCACAAACACTATAATCTGTGACACTGAATATCTATAACATTTATACTGAAGAATAGGGAAATTTCAATTAAAATTCAGTTCTCAATTCTAAATGGTAACATGACCTTCTAAAATTGGTTTCTGGAAAAATATCAGGCACATATTTGCATTACCCCTTTTCAATTTTATTTTTATCATTTACATAGAAAATTAGCAAAGTAATTACAACTGGGCTAGTCAGTTTTTCTAAGATAAAGTTTCTGTGGTGCTTATTGAGTCCAGATGTGATTGTATTTTATATTTTACATTTTAGGAATTTTCAGGGGCAATCCCAAGCAAGTAAAGGAATATGAGGATCTGTTGACCCCTGTACTACATCAGACCACAGAAGGTATAGTTGGATTGTTTTTTCAAGAAGTTCTTCCTATTAATATGTCCCTAATGTTCCTTTGAAGTGTATAAATGATTCCTTTTAAACAGAGCAATTTATACGAAATTGAAAAAGTAAATGGGCCTTGAATGAATTAGAAAGAATAGCCTATTAATTTGTTATAATAAATTTGTTTTCATAAAAGGAATTCATTTGGCAAGACAGATAGGTGATGAATTTAGGTGGTCATAGCTATAGTATTGATCATTGCAAAAGAGTTTGCCTGCATCTGTTACCTACTGTGCAACTGTTTCACTTCATGTAGTATGACAGCATCATGAAGTGACTGGTTTTATGCTGGTCACCAGAAGTGCCATGTGCCTGCCGCTGAGGGCCACCAGAGGCTCTGCCCTCACCCGAAGGCACCACCCCCGCCAGGAACTGGGTCCCTCTCTGAGTTGCCTCTGGGGCCTGTCATAGGTTAATTTCAGCATCTGCCGGGTGCTGACATGTCATCCTCTGAGGACAGACTTGGCATTTGAGATATGATCAGGAGGCCTAGGCTGTGAGTCGTATACTGGTTTCAGTTAGACCCCAGCACGGCCCGTAAAAGAATATACTTGTTAGTGATTTTCTGTAGGACCACAAAACTGACTTCTCAAAGGAACTCCAAGGGAGGAGTTCCAGAATCTCCTGGGTTTGAAAGTTTTAGTGAAATAAGAATATATTCTCATGAGTGAGAAGCCTTGAAACATACTTATCTGGACATTAAAAATGAATTATGTGTTGGTGAAAAATGGAAGGTCTTGTGGACACGATTCAAAAACGCAGTCACAGGCCTGAGCCCCATTCCTGTCTCACATGACATTTGTGACATTCTTTAAGATTTTCCACAAGTATCTTGCAGTAAATACTTTACAATGTATGTTCACTCTTTAAAATAGTTGTCATGTTAAAGTACTGAAATGAAATGTTTGTGGGTAAACATTGAATTCCAAATTTATATTAAAATTTTAATCAAGTTACTTTATGTCTTTATGCTTCAAAGAATCATTGTCCAGTGGGAAATAATATAATGAGTGTTGTAACGAATAGACTATTTGAAATCCCTTGACTCAGACCTCTTGGTATTCAGCGGTGGATTGTCGTACAGTGCTGTGGGAGTTTATTGCACCATGCTTAGGCTTCATCACATTCAGAAAGTGACATCTGAACTATTCTCTGTAACTTTCTATTGGTTTTAGACACAGATATCACTAGTGATTTGTGTATGAAGAAAGAAGCACATTTTAGGGAAAACTGAATTTTATTACAAAAATTAAGTTTACCATGGGCTGATATTGCAAAAAGTCTTAGAATATTGTTTCCCCTTTATATTATTCACAAAGATTCTGGTCTTTAGATACGGTAATAATTTTTAGTTTCTACCAAGGAATATTTTCAAACAGGTTGGTCACAAGGGAAGACGGATTTTTTTCTCTTCAGTAATATTGAGTGGTAGATAATAGGCTTAATGTTTAAAATGGGGATTTCTTTGCTCTAAGCAATGGCTCAGGTTTATAATTCTTCATTTAAGATTATACAGTATCTCATTTGTAAAGCTTCCACAGACTAATCCTATTAAATATAGCTTCTTCTCTGGCTCTAAATATTTGCGTACAGTGTATTTGTTGATTCACTTAAAGGTGTTACAATTAAATGTTGTTAAAGGAGATTATGTACACATTGTTGGCTAAAGTATAACATATGATGTCAAATTAGCATTTGAAAGTCACGAATCTTTTTGCACTGGTAAGTTCTGAAAGGAGCCATGATGTCCAGTTTCCTGTAGCCTACCAGATATGTTACCTCCTCTACAACTCTTCCTCTTTCTGCTTTCTGATCATTGCAGTTTCTAGAAGGGAAACTTTGGGGGAGGACATGGACTTGTTGTGTTTTAAATATTTGGTTTTAAACTCCGCAGGCTATCCTGTTGTACCGAAGTACTATTATGTGCCAGCTGATTTTGTAGAACATGAAAAAAGAAACCCTGGTAGTCAAAAGCGATTTCCAAGCAACTGTGGCCGTGATGGAAAGCTGTTTCTCTGGGGCCAAGCCCTTTATGTCATCACAAAACTTCTGGGTAAGTGGAGAACGTTGGGAACATTTTATTCTCCTTGTTATCAAGCCCTTAGAAGTAAGTATGTCTTTGCTGACATTTTTCTGGGATTTGTGCTGTGCTCAAGCTGTTGAGAGGACTTGGGGGAGTTTCTTAATATGTAAACGAGTATAAGTATGCCTATTTCACTGAATGATGATGGACAGTTTCTGGGAAGGCAGTCAAATAGGTGTGGGTACCATTATGATCGTTTAGGAAGCTGCATTCAGCTTAGCAGAGAGGTTTCTAGCAAAAGGCTAATGGGAACCTTGATTTATTTTGTATACTCTAATACAATTTAATATAACAATCATGTTTGGTCATAGGTTTCGGAAACCACTACCCAAAAGGAATGGGTTATCTCAAAGTTCTCTTCTTTCCAATAAATACACGTTGGCAATTTACTCAGTTATCTAAAAGCTTAATGGAACCATTATTCATATTCTTTGAAGAATTATTTTCAGCTTCTCCTAAAACTTCAGGTAAATAGTATTCTTTGGACACACTGAAATGAAGGCTTATTTAATGAACACAAAAAGTATTATGCATCTTCCTGTATCACTCCTTGCTAAAATTTCAAATATTTTTAGCATTTACAGCAAAAAGGCTATCACATCAGAATCAGTATTCCTTTATGTAACATATAATGAAACAGACTGATTGTAGATACTATACCTGCACTAAAAGAACTGCTTACTGTGTGAAATACTGTTCTTGTCTTTTTGTTCCTGGTATTTATTACTGCATAAATGCTAAATTTGTTCTGTAAAAATAATCACCCGTGGTTTCTTTTTTTACATTCCATTAGAGGAGAATATTTCAGAGTCCAGATTTCCAGCTCATGCTTTACATGAATAGTATATAAGAGCAAACAGAAGCTAACCAAAGAGGAGAGATAATGATATTTTCACTTTTCTCATTGCCTAACTGTTTTCTGGATCTCCCTATACATTTAATGCTAATTTAAGACCCTATAGGATAGTTTTTTTCCTTTAAATGGGCAGCTTTTTGATATGGAGTTGGTATTATTTATACAGATTTTGCTTTTATATTTTCCAAAAAAAAAAACCCACAAAAAACATACATGAAGTAGTTTTCTTAGAATCAAGCCAAGTTGGTAAGGTTATCTCTAGTTAGAATGTTATTTTTATTTCACTGGCATGAATGCAAAGAAGCCTTGCTTATACAGCTAAATAAAAAGTAGCATAGCAGAGGAATAGTTAACCTATGTAAAGGCGAGAATTTTAACATCAGAATCATAAGCTTCTATATACTACCCTTGGAAATCACAAATGAGTATGATGAAAATCTTCAGTGATTCTGAAGCTGAAAACTAGTACCTGTATTATGAAATTTGAGATCCAAACCTTCACCCTGCTTTCTGTTACATATCCAGCCCGAGGATGATACAGCTAGAAAGAGTGCTATTTGAGCAAAGCCTCTGGATAAAGTTAAGAAGGCTAGTGAGTTAGGAATGCACAATTGACCATACTCTGCATAAGCAAATTGAGCTTAAAAAGAAGTAAAAGATTGAAAATAGTATCAGTCAGTAAAAAAGCTCTGGATCTTCCTTATGCCAAAATAAATATACTGACTATAGATAGATTTTGAGTATAAATAAACAGCATTTCCTTACATTAAGACCAGAATGAGCAGGAATAGGCCAGGCCTAGCTTTAATCTCTGTTTCATGATCAAAAAGAAGAAGAGAGGCTTCAAAGAAAATCAATTCCTTTTCTCCCTGCTGAGCTGCTAAAAAGGCAGTAGAGACCACACAGAAGATGTGTTGCAAACTATGAACCACACACTTATCTCCTCTTGAAAAAAGAGATGCTGCCTACGCATTAGCAGTCTCACACAGCTGTGTGTCTGCTGGTTAACAGCTGGTCATTTGGAAATGATGATCTTTGGAATGAATATTTTTTTGAGGTTAAGAAAACTAGAGAATTATAATATAAGGTTAATGATTTTACTCTGAAACTTTCCCAAAGCCATTACTTAAGTTTAATATATTTTCTTACTCAATATTTTTTAAAAGAGAAACTAATACATCAGTTGTTTAGCTTTAAAGAAAATCTGACTTCTAGACTCAAACTTATCTTTTTTTTTTTAAAGATTTATTTATTGTTTTTGACAGAGAGAGAGAGAGAGATACAGAGTCAGAGACAGAGAGAAGGGGGAGGGCCCAGAATAGTCTCCATAGTTGCACATCATTGGTTTTTCCACATAATTTCATTCCACAGGTGGGTGTGGGGCTGCACAGGGCAGGAGCTGGGCCAGGGTCTCACCCCGGTGAGAACTGAACTGGGGGCACTCCCCAGTTCAGCATATGGGTCTGCACGGGCCGGGGCCGGGATTCGATCCTCGGTCCCCAGGGCTGCAAAGTGAGCACTTAACCCACTGAGCCATCCTGGCTTCCCCACGAACTTATCTTTTTAACGCATGTGTAACTTACTTTCCTTAACCTGTATGTCAGCTGTTCACAGTGATAGCTTTCATTTAGGTCAGGCTTGTCCAACCTGGGGCTGGCAGCAGGCTGCATGCAGACTAGGACGGTTTTGAAAGTGGCCCAACACCAATTCATAAACTTTCTTAAAGCATTATGAGATTCTTTTGTTGCAGGAAGCAACA
This sequence comes from Craseonycteris thonglongyai, assembly GCA_004027555.1. NCBI lineage: Eukaryota > Metazoa > Chordata > Mammalia > Chiroptera > Craseonycteridae > Craseonycteris > Craseonycteris thonglongyai. Next base: position 33,619 of record PVKE010006895.1, on the reverse strand, counting down.
CCTGACGGAGGATATCAGATGCTCAGACAACTCTTTAGACAGAGGAAGGAGATTTTATTAGCTGGTGGAGCAAGCAGTGCTAGTAGCACCTAAGCATGCGCTCCCCATAGTTAGATTCCTTACAGCTTATATACCCTTTTCTGTGTCCATGTGATTAGTGTGATTCCTTTGTCTAGGGTTCCTCGTGTTTCTCCTGACTCAAGGTGGGGAGGGGAACAGGGGCAGACCTTGCACTTGGGTGAGTGTGCTGGCTAGGACTTTTTGAGAACTGTTGGTTCTTGGCCATGATCTCTATTAACTGCTGGCCTTTCTGAGACTCAAAGACTTCTTATCTCTTGTCCTTGTGTTTGCAAGAGTCTCCAGGAGGCCCTTTCTTCTGTAATCTTGTAAGGTTCCTCCTCTCTCACTTTTGCGATTTTTATTTCCAGCTCATTAGCTATAGTTAGTGTTAGTGTATGTTATGTGTGGCCCAAGATAATTTCCTCTTCCATTGTGGCCCGAGGAAGCCAAAAGATTCAACACTTCTGCTTTAGGTGCTGCTGTAAGATGACAAATCATTAATGATTAACACTTTACCTACTGTAGAATTTAAAATAGGTGAATAAAAGAATTCTTTTAGTAAGGATATTTTGAAAACATTACTAATAAACATTGATTTAAAACAAGGCATGTTCTTTGAGTAAGCTTGAATTATTGAGCAATTTTAATTAATTACAACTTTCCCTCCAATATACACATTCTCCCAAAATACTCAGTTGAGTAAAATTTTTCTTGAATTTTACAAAGAATATTTTTTCTTTTGGGGATAGGTATTATTTAATTTCCTATGAGTATTTTTCTAAGAAACATTTAAGGTGATAAATAGATATAGAAAAGCTTTAAAATATCCTGAATGCTATCTACATATAGAGTTTGCAATTTAATTTCTTGGGTCTTTGAAATTCTTTGGTAAGTCATTGTTTAGAACTCAGTTTATTTTTCTAGTAGAAACTGTATTTTAAATGATTATCAACATCCAGCAAACTTGTAACCATGTGATATAGATTATTTAGGATATTATTATTTTTTTCCTCCACTTTTTTCTCCCTTGGTTTCATTTCCTTCTTCTTCCTTTTTTTTTTTTTTTTTTACATTTTTCTTGAACTGTAATGGAAAGATCAAGGGTTTGGGAGTCATGAACTTAGGAACTAGGCAGTTTAGGGTTTGAATTTAAGTTCTACTACTTACTACTTAGTGACTTGAAGAATTTTCTTAACTTTCATAATCATCAACTTTTTTATTTTTATGTTATAAGGATTAACTGATGAGGAAATACACATAAAGCATTTACCATGGGACAAATACCTACTTAAATGATTCTACTTCCTGTTCTTCCATCCACTTCCCTCTCTTTCTCAGCCAACATTTAGTAGATAGCATTTGTGAAAATAAATTTCATAGTTCTCGCTGACCAGACCACTCAGGATGCTCATGGGTCCTCCTTGGGAGTGCCCTATAGCCACAAAACATCACAAGAAGAAAATATTGTAGAGACCTGCTCTGTGCTAGTCACTCTGATACCCAGTAACTCTTTAGCAAGAAGGAACTGTGACAACCCCTAGGAGATACTTTTGTGTCTCTGAGGACAGCCTAGTTATTCTGATACAGTACTACCTAATTCCAGTGTTGGTAACTAAGAGAAGTCCCTTTGCATTTGATTTCATTTATATTTCTTGCCCAATTGACCTCAAACATAAAAACCACTGATTAAGCCTGGACATTTAATGCATTTTAAAGTTAAAGTCAATGATCCAGTGCCCCTATTATGCATGAGCACATAAGAAGCTGAGGTTTGTTGACTTCACATGCAGTTGGTTTCTTACTCAGTATAGCACATAGTTTTGTTACTAATCAGCTAAAGAGAAAATGAATAGATAAGAGTGTACTGATCTATGTGTACATTGTGGTTGCTAAGAGATTTCTCAGCTGTTACACTTTAGAAAATTTCAAGCAGAACGACATCAATTTCTGAGCACTTTTGTTAAATTTTTCATGGTATCCATGTAATTGCTAGTAACCTGAAGTTGGACTCTGCAGCAGGCATTGTAAACACCTTGAGAGCACATGTGATGCAGTATTACTATAAAAACTTCACCTATGAAGATTTCCTTCCTTTAGTTTATTGTATAAATGACTGGCTTTCTTGAAACTAAAATCTTTAAATTGCTACTAAGGCTAGAGAACATACAAAAAATTTATGATCCCACCCTCAAATTTTACTAATGTAAAATTGAATATGAAAGCAGTGATCCTGCAACCCCAAAAGACTGCATACGTATTGTCAGACCCGTTTCCCAGAAACACTACTCATAACACATGTCTTCACACGTGTCGGATTCCGCACTCTGCCCTGTGCAGATGTCATCCTAAGTGACCCTCCTAACTTCTCTAGGAGATGAGTCCTGCATCATAACTGAAGTCCAGAAGAATGTAGCAGCTCTCCCAAGGTTACAGCCCACCACTGATGGAGACTTGGTTGTTTTACTCAGGAAATTACAGGGTGATTATATAACCTGTAACCCTTATGGTGTTAAATATACTCATTAAAAATAAACAATTTGCTAACTTAGTAAGATTCTACGTTGTATCCCATTTTCATTTACATGCTGATGGTTAAAAACATATTTCTTAATCATTTCTGTGTCCTCTGTAAATTGTCTAGCTGTTTGTTTGCCCATTTAATCTTGGCTTTATGGTTTTTGCTATCAGTCTGCATGCATGTTTTACATATTAGGTGTTCTATACCTCGCTGATATTTTTCCAGTTTGTTTACCTCTAAACTTGTCCTGTGCTGTTTTTGATGAATGAAATTTAAAATCCTTATATATTCAGATCTATCCTTGTCTATTTAATTTTTACCATGGAATTTAACATTTCACCTTAGAAAGTTTGTCTCTGTTAATTAAGTTAAAGGAATTTGGAATGTTTTTGTTTAATGCATGAGGCTGAGGACTTACATTTTCTTTTTCTCCAATAGCTCATTTCTTAACACATGGGTTACTAATACGTGTGACTACAGCTGGTAATCAGTTAGGCTTTTAAGCACATAATTTTCCCCTGTAAATTCTCTGCTGAGCCTCTTTTAGTGTGTCCTATGTAATTTTGGTGCCATGAGAAAAACAATTTACTTGCTCTATTAAATGCACTTTAAATTGTCATTCCATTAAAGAAACAGAAACTCTTCTTAATATTTTCTTTTTACCCTCAACAATTATTGTTTGAGGTAAGCTCAGGGTATATTTCATAAACTTTTCTGTTTATAAAAATGCAAATATTAATGACCTAGTCTGTTCTCAAGGATTTAAAGACAACTGTCCTATTTATAGAAATTCTTGATTATCTGTGAGGTTTGGTACTAGATGGGAAATGTGGGAAGGCATTGCCCTTTTATCCTTGTTCATTTCTTTTCATTTTAAATATTCTATAGTCAGGTGTAAATTCTTTTAGGTTTGTCATTCTTCTCCAGAAAACCAGTGCCAGGAATTGTCACAGTGAGGAGCTCTGTTTTGCTTCCTGAATGATGAAAATCAATGCAGTGAAAAAAGAATATGTCTATTAACTTGACTTTTTAAGGTATTAGGCACTTTTACCATCATGGAAATGAAAGAAAGTAATGATTACAGCAATTAATGTTTCCAAATTAGTTAACATACCCATTTATTATTTTGTTTAGTAAGTCTTATGAGTGCCTGTTGTATGCCAGGTGGGGTGTAGCCATGAATAAGGAGCACAGAGCCTGGAGGGCACAGGTAGAAGTTAGAAGCACGTCAGCTAGAAACAGGTGCAGGACAAAGAAAGGAGAAAAATTGCAAAGAAGTAAGCTTTTTGAAAAACTTTGCTATCTTGTTCATATCAATTTTAATAAATTAACATTTGTCCTTTCCAAGGATATATGATTTCTTAATTTATCTGTCATCATGTATAAATTACAAAATAATAAAGATAGAATTTTATTTCTGTAGAATGACAGTAGAACATTAATTATGTAAAACTCTTGTTGGTAGTGGAAATTTTTTCACATCTCAATGATCAGACAAATGAGATAGGGAAACAATTTGCTGCTATTTGGAGTATCACTGTACTAATCAATCCTGCGTCATGAGCTAAACTGCTGTTAATAAATCGAAATCGCATGTAGACATTTGCCATAATGAAACCGATGTTGGTTGGGTTTGAATTTTGTGGACGTACACTCTTTCCAGTGGGAGAGAAGCGTGTTCTGTAATACGCTTTCTGCTTTGGGGAGGACAAATGCAACGTGTCAAGGTTTAAATTGTTTGTTGATTGTTTCCTCCTCCTGGTACCTTTCCGCCTGTGTTGTACAGAACATCAGTGTTCTTAGAGAGCAAGGCCGGTGTGTGGGCCTGAGCCCAGATGCCAGAGCCTGCCTGTGCCTGAGTCAGCGCTGTCGTTGACCAGCGCATGCAAGTTGCTTAACCACTCAGGGTCCCCTTTGCATCGTCTGTCGGAGGGTAAGGATGTCGTGAGGAACATTGTCTATGTGAAATCTTAGGCATTGCCAGGCACGCAGTGAGCTCCATGTCAGCACTGGCGCCTGTAGGCTTCCGGGGCTGGTGCTGCGCCTGCCCTTCTTTCCCTCGTTACCCCATTATTAATACCACTTTTATTATTATTAGAGTAACTGAAGCACCTTCGGTGATTTTGTCCAGTGGATAAAATTGAATGCATGCCTTGAAGTTACTCCAGAATAGAAATATAACGAGAAGAATTCCCCACGCTGCAAAGAAATGTACAAGCATTTTCATGGTTGACTCCTTGCTCTGTTTTCCTGAACTATTCACTGCCTAAAAGCGGTACCTAAAAAGCTATGGAAATGAGGTATAATTTTTATAAAGTAAATATTTAACACTGGTGAATTTATACAAGAGTCGGCATGGCGACATTTTTACATATCAGTATAAAACTGAAGATCAAGAATGAAATGAGCACATTTTCATAGCTTACACGCAGTAAAAAGGAAGATGTGCTGACTTGCTTTAGAGGTGGGAGTCTTTCTCTTTTCATTTAACTTTCGTCTGAACATAATTTATAGACACACAATTGCTGGTCAAAGAGTATTCTCTCTAAATTTGCGTACATGCTGCCAACTCATACTCCAATGAGCTTCTGCAGAATTACATGCTAGGGGTTCGTCCCACCACCATCCCTGCCCTTCATTGTCCCTTCCAGGTCCCTGCAGAGCCACTGATGTGGCACCTTCTTCCCACCCTCCCCTGCCAGAGACTAACTTGCATTCCTGTTGGATCCTTGGCTGTTATCAAAAGCTGCCACGAGGAACTAGCACATGCAAAGGGTCTCCATGCTTAGAGCAAACAGCAGCTGAAGCCATGGCCCTCGTGCATGCCAGTGTACCGTGAATGGCCCACCTCAGCAATCTCTTTCTAGAATTCAGTGTCAGGAAACACTTTGTCTTCCCTTTATGAACTGACTTCCTTCCTTGAGAATACAGATACATTATTTTTAGAACAGCTTTACTGAGGTATAATTTACATGTTGTACATTTCACCTACTTGAAGTTTACAATTCAGTGGTTTTCAGTGTATTCATAGAGAGCTGTGCAGCCATCACCACAGTCAATTCTAGAATATTTTCGTCACCCTCCCCACAAAGAGAACTTCATATCCGTTAGTAGTCACTACCCACTTCCCCCTAATGGCTTTGCCTCAACCCAGCACTGGACAGTCATCAATCTATTTTTTATTTCTATAATGTGCCTCTTCTGGACATTTTATCTACCTCGAATCATATAACGTGTGGCCTTTTGTGACTGGCTTTTTTTCAGCCTGTTTTCAGGGTTCATCCACTTACTCTTTTTTATGGCAGAATAACATTCCATTGTATATGTATATCACATTTGATTTATCCACTCATCTAATGATAGACATTTGGATTGTTTTCACATTTTTGTTATTATGGATAATACTGCTATGAATGTTCACGCACAAATTACTGTTTGACATATTTCATTTCTCTTGGGTGTATATCTAGGGGTAGAATTGCTGAGTCATATAGTAACTCTGTGTTTAACATTATGAGCAATTCTAGACTATTTTCTAAAGTGGCTGTATCATTTTGCATTCTAACCAGCCATGTATGAGGGTTCCAATTTCTCTGCATCCTCTCCAGCCCTGTTCTTGTGTTTTGTTTTGTTTTTTACTATAGCCGTCCTAGTGAAGGGGTGGGGTGAAGTGATATCTCATTGTGGTTTTGATAAGCATTTCCCAAATGACTAATGTTGAACATCTTTTCATGTGCTTATTGTTAATTTGTATATCTTTGGAGAAATAAGCTATTCAGATATGTGGCCATTTTAAAATTGGGTTGTCTTTATATTTTTGAGTTGTAAGGATTCTTCATATATTCAAGATAGAAGTCCCCTACAAGATATATTCATTTGTAAGCATTTTCTCCCAGTCTGTGCTGTCATTTTGCTTTCTTTTTTATTTTTAAGATTAATTTTTATTGTCTTTGGCAAAGAGAGAAAGAGACAGAGAGAAGGGGGAGGGCCCAGAGCAGTCTCCATAGTTATTAGTTTTCAATATAGTTTCATTCCACAGGTGGGTGTGGGGCTGCACAGGGCAGGAACAGGGATGGGAGCCTTCCACATGGGTCCCGGCAAGAACTGAAATGGGGGCGCATCCCAGTTCAACATATGGGTCTGCATGGGCTTGGGCTGGGATTCGATCCTCGGACCCCAGGGCAGCAAAGTGAGTGCTCAACCTGCTGAGCCATCCCTGCATCTTCTCATTTTGCTTTCTTGATGCTCTTTAAGATACAAAGGGTTATATTTTTTACATAACCCAATTTATCTTATTTTTTCTTTAGTCATTTAGTATTTTGATATTATAGGTTTGTCTAATTAAAAGCCACAAAGATTTACTCTTATATTCTAAAGGTTTTATAATTTAGCTATTACATTTTAACTTTTCCATCTATTTTGAGTTAATTTTTGTACATGGTGTGAGGAAGAGGTCCAAATTCATTTTTTTGCATTTAGATATTCAGTTGTCCCAGCACTATTTGTGAAATAAATTATTTGTTTCTTCATTGAATTATTTTGGCAAAAATCAATTAACCATAAATGTGAGGGTTTAATTCTGGACTTTCAGTTTGATTTCATTGATCTCTATGTCTGTCTTTATACCAGTATCACACCATCTTAATTACCGTGGCTTTCTCCTTTTAATCTGAATGCATTTTATCACTTTTTCTTGCCTGATTTCCCTGGTTGGATCATCCGGTAAAATGTTGAGTACAGGTGGCAAGAGGAGAAACACCATTGTCTTGTTTCTGATCTTTGGGGCACAGCATTCAGTCTTTGACTATTGAGAATGATATTTGCCACAGGTTTTTCATAGATGCCCTTTGTCAGATTGAGGATATACCCTCCTACCCCTAGTTTGTTGAATGCTTTTATCATGAAAGGATGTTGAATTTTGTCAAATGTGTTTTCTGTGTCTTCTGAGATGATCATGTAGTTTTTTTCTCCTTTATTCTGCTTACATGGTATATAGCAATAATTGGGGGTGTTAAGCCATCCTTGCATTTGTGAGATAAATCCCACTTGGGTATGGTATATAATCTTTTATATATGTTACTGGATTTTTTTGCTGATATTTTTGTTGAGGGTTTTTGTGTCTACATTCCTAAGAGATATTTTGTCATTTTCTCTTCTTGTGGTGATTTTGGTATTTGTACTGGCCTCTTAGAATGAGTCGGGAAGTGTTTTTCCAATTTTTTTTGAAAAGTTAATGAAAAACTGGTTTTGAGTATTTGGTAGAATTCACCAATGAAGTAATCTGGTCATAGGCTATTTTTATGGGAAGTTTTAGTCACTTTCCTTGTTACACATCTGTTCAGATTTTGTATTCCCTCTTGAGTTACTTTTGATAATGTATGTATTTCTAGGTTAACCTATCCATCTAGGTTATCTAAATTGTTGACATACATTTGTTCATAGTATTCTCTTACAATCCTTAAGGTTGGAAGTTACGTTCTACTTTAATTCCTGATTTGGTAATTTGAGTTTTCTTTCATTTTCTCTTGCTCATTCTAATTAAAGTTTTGTCAACTTCTTGGGAATCTAGTTTTGGTTTCACTTATATTCTCTATTATTTATTTATACTCTTTTATTAATTTCTATTGTTATCTTTATTATTTTCTTTCTTCTGCTTACTTTTGATTTTGTTTGCTTATTTTCATCCACTGTCTGAGGTGGATAGGTTTTAATATAGACATTTATAGCTATAAATTTACCTCTGAACATTTTTTTTACCTATATTCCATAAGTTTTGATATGTTGGGTCCTCATTTTCAATCATCTCATCAGAAAGTACCGGTACATTAGAAAGCATTTTTTAATTTTCCTTTTGATTTCTTCTTTGTCCCATTCATTATTTAGGAATGTGTTCTCTAACTTCCACATATTTGTGAATTTCTAAAACTTCTTCCTGTTACTGATTTCTGATTTCACTCTATTGAAGTCAGAGAACAAACTTTGTATGATTTTAATCTTTTTAAATTTATGGAGGCTTGTTTTATAGCCTAGCATATGGAAGACGTTTCATGTGCATAAGAAGGATGTTTATTCTGTTCTTGTTGATATAATCCTTTATAAATATGCTTTAGGTTTTGTTGGTTTACATTATTGTACAGATGCATTTTTGGTAATGCCTTGTTATTTTTTTTTTTTATAGCTGATGAATTAATCAGTCTTAAAGACATTGATCCTATTCAGCGCTATGTCCCACTACAGAATCAACGTAATGTGAGCATGAGGTTTTCCAACCAGGTAAAGAGATATTTTATTTTTTAATTTAAATGAATCCAAAGATATTTAAAGCTTAATTGAAGAAGGAATTTTATTCTGAATGGTGTTTTTATTGTTCCTTCTGAGGGCAAGGCTTCTCTCCCTTCTCATTAATTAAGATTTACTTGTTATGTCAACTATACTTTTAAAAAGTTACTTGTGGCAAAGAGCTGTTTGTAAATGAGAAAGCGTGAGTCAGATGTGCCCAACAAGATGACTTTCAGGTAAACATTGTCATCTTCACAGTGGTTGCATTTTAGGTGTCAAATGCCATTGAGAAGATGCAGGGGGATAGATGAGATGGCAGTGTTATTGAGGTGCGTGGATGCCCATGCAAGGCCCTGTGCTTGGGGTCTCTCCAGTGCTGGGTCTCTGACAGGACTGAGTGCTGACAGAGTTATTCTTAGTGCTTGGTGACATGTCAGGTGAAGAAATATTAAACCTGTTTTACATTTAGTCCTGTGGATTCAGACTTACAGCAGGTCAACAAAAGAAGTGTTTGCAGCATCAGCAAGATTGATGCTGATGTGAGCAAACCCTGAAGTATGAACCGACACCAGTAGTGAGGGCTTACAGTGAAAATGTTGTGGGCTGGGGGGAGTGCCCGAGGGGAAGGGCATGAACCTGAGATGTGCCTGGGGTTCCAACCAGTTAGCATTTATTTCAGCCGAACAGCACGTGTTAGCACTTACAGAGGACATGTTAACAGAATTTAAATGCTCCTATTATTACAAAGCGCACATGTACATAACACACGCATACAAATACATGCTTGTTTTAAAGAGAGAAAGGGGAGAGCCAATCAGATCCATTAGGTTCTGTCACCACCATTTCTCTGATTCCTTTGCTGATCTCCAACAAAACTTGTAATTACTCTGAATGGTTTATAGAACAGAAGCCCTTGGGAAATTTTTAAATAAATGTTAGGATTTTTCTCAAGAATATAAAATCCCTGTGTTAATACGTGATAGAAATTTTTCGCTGGCCTGTTAGCTTCTGTGTTGGGAGGGGGTTTGGCCTTTATCTTAGTTACCATTCACATCAGTGCAGTACAAGTGTTCATTCTGTACAGTCCGAGACCTGCATTTCCACTTGGAGAAATGGTAAAGTGGGGACTACATTTAACTTTATTACTCAGTGCCAGGACTCTGAACCATTTAAAGGCTGGTATGGTCCATTTACATAGCATTTCACATGTCTGTCCCACTTCTCTAGGGTGATGAAACCTAAAAGCTTTCCTTAGAAAATAAGGTAATAAGTCACAGATCTGAGGTGTGGGGTGGGAGCCAGAGAGCATCAAAGCACATGGCTAACAAAATCAACAAATTCAGCCACTATTTCTTGACACACATGAGGAAGGCTGTGGATGATGTGTAATTTTTGACCTGCAGTATAGTACTTTCAACTCTTGCTCTCCAACTCAGGAAAGCTTATCAGAGTACAAGTGAATGAGCGAGTTTTATAGAGAATTCTCTTTGGGTGAAATCTTTTTCTAGTGTTGCTACTAAATTATCTGTGGCGTGCCTCCCAGGCGGGGCCACATCCTAAAAGACTTGCTCTAGGGTGAGGACTTGTAGGAATTACATCTGTGAGAGTTGTGTACAGTTTCTGAAAGGGAGATGATGGGGGAGGAATGGCAGCTGAACATTGCTGTGAGCTGTCATGCCAAGCTATTGGCTGCTTCGTTGTAGTGGTACGCAGAGTGGTGGGGGCCTCTGCCACCCTCTCAGCCACTTGAGCAGTAGCCAGGGCTTGGCATGCCCGTGTGCATTGCCGGGGCTGGGTGACACGCACTTGCTGCCATGTAGAGGTCAGGCAGAGCCCTGTGCTTGGAGTGGTGGGGGTGGTATTAGTGGTCTCAGTCATGATTGACCAGATCAGACTTTGCAGTTAACTAATCTGTGGGGATTGGCCAGGTGTTTTAAGCCTGCCTGATGTTAGGAGTATACAGTTCAGACAATTCCTGAAAAGGAGGGAAGTCCCTGACTCAAAGGAGGTTGTATCAGGGTCTCGTGACCACCCTCAGCCTCAGTGATTCACTGGGAGGACTGTTCTACTTGCACTTATGGTTTCTTACAGTGAAGGACACAGGATGAAATCAGCAAAGGCACTCAAGGGCAGGCCCTGAGGAAGCCAGGCTCGTGCTTCCAAGCATCCTCCCCCACTGGGGTCCCATGGGACACAATTACCCAGCAACGATGTGAGACAACACATACAAAGTGTTGCTGACACTTTGGTAAGGGAAGTGTGCTCAAGCCTGAGTGTACAGGGGGGTTTTACGATGGGCGAGTCACCTGCATGGCTGACCATGGTCGTGCAAGCTCTGGCTCCCCAGAGAAAAAGCCGATGGTCACGATGAATTACATTGTCAGCGTTAGGAACTGGAACATTGTGGCCCAGGCCTCAGACATGCAGAAACACTCACCTGACAGAACAGTCCAAGAAGCCGGCCAAGGGCGCATCCTGAAAACATGCCCTTCTTGGGAATGGTCAGGCTTTGAACAATCCAGGCCTGCTAAATCAACTCCTGGCTTCCCAGAAGGGTCTGTGGCAGGAGGAAGTTTCCAGAATCCAGAAAGCGCGGGGTGCCGGAACTGTAGAAGGTCCACTCCTTCATGTATGTGTGGGGCTATTGCGCGTTACACACCCACAGCATCGGGGACTACACTGAGTGCTGCCGGCTGGCCCTGCTGCCTGTCGGCACCCAGCCCAGCAGATGTGGGGTCTCAGGAGTCACCCGCAGGGCGTCCTTCAGGTCCTGCAGCTCGTAGCCAGAGCACCTGTGTTCCTCCCGCTCTCAGTCCCTTCACTGTTAGCCACGGAATTACTTCCAGGATAAGTAATTGTACTTAGAGCAGGAGGGAAAACCCAGTCTAAGGCCATCTTATTCCACTTCCATTTATTTTAAATGAGAGTTTATCTTCATAAGTCTCTTTATGATTAAAAATTGGAGTTAAAATTCCTTCTGTTCCTTGAATCACCTTTTTTCTCCAATTTTTTGAAGGAATAATGGCTATCATTTATTAAACATTTATTTTTTCATAAAAGCTTCATTGAGCTATAATTTACATTCAATACAGTTCACTAATTTAAAGTGTACAGTTCAGTGGTTTTTAGTATATTCACCTCAATCAGTTTTAGAAGATTTTCATCATCCTCAAAAAGAACCCTGTTCTGGTTGACAGCCCTCTCCATTTTCCTCAACTTCTCGTTCCCCTCCCCCAGCCCTAGACTACTTTAGTCTACTTTCTGTCTATGTGGGTTTTCCTATTCTGGGTATATCATATAATGGTTTCACAAATGTGGTATTTTGTGCCTGGCTTTTTTCACTTTGCATAATGTTTTCAAAGTTCATCAATATGGTAGTGTGCGTCAATAATTCATGCCTTCCTCCAGCTGACTCCATTCCATTGTAGTTTGTTTATCCATTCATCTGACATTTGGGTTGTTTCCACTTTTTAGTTATTATGAATAATGCTGCTGTGGAGTTTTGCATACATGTTTTTTTATGTGGCATTTATATATTTTTTGGATATAATGGAATTGCTAAGTTATATACTAACTGTGTGTGTAACATGTCGAGGAATTTCCAGGCTGCTTTCCAAAGGGATTGTACCATTTTGCACTCCTATCCTCAGTTTATGAGCCTTCCAGTTGCTCTACACTCTTGTCAGCCTTGTGTTGATGAAGCCATTCTAGTGAGTGAGAAGTGGTATCTCACTGTGGTCTTGATTTGCCTTCTCTACTCACATTGTTGGACATCTTTTCATGTGTTTGTTAGCGATTTGTATATATGTTTTCTTTGCCTATTAAAATGCTGTGGTCATTTTTAAATTGGGTTATCTTTTTGTCATTGTGTTATACTAAGTGTCCTTTATATATTCTAGATATAAGTCCCTTGTATGATTTGCAAATACTGGTACTTTCTCCCATTCAGTGGACTATCATTCAGATTTTTTGATGGTGTCATTTTGAAGCTGTCAGTTTATTATTTCTTTGGTTGCTTGTTCTTTTGGTGTCATATCTAAGAAACTATTTCCTCAGCCACAGTGATGAAGATTTATGTCTTTGTTTTCTTCTAAGAATTTTGTAGTTTTAGCTAACACATTTAGGTCTCTATTCCATTTTGAGTTAATTTTTGTATATGGTGTGAGGTAGGTATCTAACTTTATTCTGTGCATGTAGAAATCTGTCACAGCACCATATGTTAAATTTCCAGGGTGATTCTTTTCCATTTTTATTTTTGTGGTAAAACATATGTTGCATAGTATTTATCATTTTAAGTGTTCCTAAGTGTATAATTCAGTGGCATTAAATATGAGGATGGGCAGATAATTTTTGCCTCCACTGTAATATTTTTTGTTACATTAGACATATCTGAATATAACTGGTTCTGTGTAGTCACATGGTATCTCCCCTCCATCATTCTGGACCTTGCAGACGCAGGTACTTACATTTTTCATCCAGTGCACATCAAAATTGAAGTGTTCAGATGTTTGGTTCAAACAGTGTGCTGTTATTGAATTCTTAACAGTGGAAAGAACTCCAAGTTTTTTTTGAAAGTTTTTGAAAAGCAGGTGAGGACTTCTTAAAGAAGATTATTACAGTGATAAAACTTGGGTCCATCATTATGACCCCGAGAACAAAAGTCAGTCCATGGAATAGCACCATAAGGGGTGACCTTCTCAGCTGAGGCTTGAGTTTTGAATTTTATCGGCTGAGATAAATGATCTGAAAAATTAAATGCAAAAATGTTTCATCAGTACAAAATGAATGCTGCGATTCATGATATATAACATTTATTGTGTAAAGGGGTCTATTTGTTACTTTCTTCTTTGTTAGCATTAGGATGAGACCAAGTACACAAGTCTAACAATTAGCAATTTTATTAGGGGTTTCCTTCTTTCTTTTCCAAAACAAAAGAAAAGCCCAGGGGGCTAGCAGGCTTCTTTGTCTGAGTGTTTACCCCGCTCTCCTTTCACACTACTTGTTCCTGTTAGGGTCCACCATTTTCTGTTGCTTAGGTAATTCTGGTGCTGACTGCCTACTGATTCTGCAAATGAACCTCTCTTTGTGCCTACTGCACTGCCTCTCTCATGTCCCTGTGAGCTAATGGTTCATTGAGGACTGAGTTTGTTTCCAGCCTTTGCTTTCATTCATATTTGCAAGAGGTTGATTGCTGCAGAAACTAAGCTGCTAACCATGCACAGTTCACTAATGAGTATATTCTGCATGGCAGTTCTCCACTGGGGACAAGCTAACCCTATAGGGGACACCCATTTATATTAATAGCTATTATTATTATTTGTATTTTGACAGTTCCAATGCAGATGTGGTAGTTAACTGCAGTGCCCAGTAGTTCATGAGAAGAAAGATACAAGGTTGTGTTGCTATGGAACATGGCTCATGGTAGAAATTGAAGCCATGAGAGACAATTCTTGGCAGATCAGGCTTGAGGCTTAGTTGTTTGCCAGGGTGTGGGTAATGCAGATGGTAGAGAAAAGGGATGCTCAAGGAAGGGGAGGACAGAGCAATCTGGCAAAGAGGTAAAGCCATGCCACTGGACATTAAATGTGGGGAGTTTTGCCTCTGAGACAGTGGGGTCAAGAAGGTTGACGACCTGGTTGGCTGGGCGGAGCCTCGCTAACAGAACTGGTGGAGATTCAGGGGGTCTTCAGACCTTGCACGGCTCACCCACTTGTAATCTGGGCAAGGCCTCCAAATGTATCCTGGTATAGTTCATAGTCTGTAAGTTACTTGTCTGGGTTTGATTTGCAAATTTTCTCTCTCCGGTTGCTGACTGCCATGATCTAGGTTACTGGTATCCTCAGTGATTTTCACGGATAATGTGCCCAGAAGCCAGATTGTCGGGAGTTAGGGTGATTAACTGGTGGAAGACCATCTGTTCACAAAGTGAGTTTGCTGCCATCCAAGAAAGGCTATAAGCCCCTTCTCCTGTCCTTACCTCACTATGCAGCACTCCTACCACGTGACATAGCCCTGTCCCCTTTTGGTCTTGCTTCAAATCTGTTTACAGTTTTTAAAGGTTTATTAATCTTAGTGCCTTAAGGAAATTTTGCATTGAGGCTCTGTTTTATTTGGTTCGCTTCATTCTAATGTTCTCAGATAGTTTAACAAATTTGAGACAATTTCTGTTTAACAGATTAAAAAAAAAAATTTCACTTCATTGGCAGAGAAAAAAATCTGTTTGTATGGGACCAAAAAGCCAAATTTATGTCCAGTCATGGGGATGAACTTAAGTACTAAACAGTTCTTATGATTTTCACAATAAAACAGAATAGAATTGTCAAGGCATCAAAACTGCTTCTAAAAGCCTAACCTTCATGTGCCACAGCCACACAGAGATTCTTTTCAGGGAGCATTGAAGTCTTCCAGGGAAATGAGAGTCTTCTATCAGCTAGAGCCTAGGAAAATTAAATGCCTGATACCAAAATATCCAGAACTGAGAAAGTTAAATTGGTAGTTGAAAAGAAAATGAGCTCAAACACATTTAATAGCATCATTCTAATTAACCCACTGAACTTATTAAAATGAAAAGTTCCAATAATAGGCATAAGAGATAATGAACTAGTTCATCTGCAAGATGAAAACATCTTATAGTCATGGCTGCAATGTAAAAGGGGAAGAATAGAAAGTAAGGTTTGTGGTCCAGAATGAAGATATAGAAGGAATATTATGACCTACTATTGTTTTAACGAATCTATTATAGGTCTCAATTCATGTCCTGCTCTGGTCCAACTCACTGAGCCCACCTGAATTCCTGGCATTTTACTTTGAGAAATAAATCATATTTACTCATAAATAAATTTATGAACTTATCTGGGACTTCTCTACTCCCTTTTCTTTCTTGGTTTGGATCTGGTAGCAGTTTGTAAAGGCCTTTGATTTGTAAAGGATAACCTTTCCTCTAGCCCTCGTCTATCTCGCTCTAATTTGATGATCCACATTACACAGACCCGCTTCTAAACCCGAGGGCCAGGCTTTGGGAGCCCCCTCTTCCCTGAGTCCTGGGAGAATTCCAGGCATTTTTGCCATTGTACTGGTGAATAAAATATGAGTATTTTTGGTCAGCCACTTGCGGCAATATTTTACATTTATGGAATAATTTTCATGATAGAGCTGATCATGTGTTTGGAGCACTCTTGAGAGAATTCAATTGCACATTTATCATTTTTAGTGACACCCAGGCTTTGAATCTGAGAAGTACATTTAATATGCCAATTAAAATGGATTGATCTACTTTGACAGTCTTTGGAGAAAAGGCAAATATGAAAGGAGTGCTTTTTAGTCATAAGAGCTTATTTTACAAGTTACAAAGGTTGTAAATTTAAGATGAAAGTCAGTATTTATTTACTAAGTGCTGTACATACTTATACAGATCTGAGCTAAAAACATAAATATTTGTTGGTTTCTCACTTTTCAAATTAATGAAGAAAAGGGGTTTTTATGCTTGTTTTCTGAAAATACAGGTATGTAAAATTTTATATGACTTATTTTGTTGAAGATTAAAGAATATCATATATATGTAATACATTTTTATTTCTAAGAAGGTAATATAATATAGTGGCTTTATATCATACATGGTAGCTATAAAACCAGTCTCTTCTAGTTATTAACTGTGTGACCCTGGACAACTTAAGCAATTTCTCTAAGCCTCACTTTCTTCATTTGTTAAATAAGAATAATAATTTTTAACTCATGTTGGTCAAATATGATTCAATGATAATGTATGTAAAGCTCTAACAAATGTCTGACACATTATAAGAGCTAATAAATATTACCACTATTTTTTATTCCAAATAACTTAATTTTGTAAATAATAATACTGTCTCATTAATGAGAATAAGAAAAATTCTGAAAAGTCTGGAGGAAAACATGTTTTTAACATCTTGGCTACTACTATACATAAACTTTCTTATTCTGTGGTTACAGGCTTATTGGATACTCAGTTTTGCATTCACTAACAGTTATCATATCATAGTTATTTTTCATATTATTTCTACAAAATATTTTTAAGGCCAATATAAGGTTTTTATTATTTGTTTGTTGTTCTTTTTATCCATTTGGCTATTTAAAGATATCAAACCTTGACCTTCTACCCTTTACTTCAATAGTTTCTAATCTAGAAGTTTATCCTAAAAAGAGCCTACCAAGATTTGATGTATGCTGCAGCATACAGTATTTTTAAGACTGTTGATGTGACTAAATTGCTTTTCACAAAAAATCTATACTTACTCAAGGCTTTTCTTTGGCTAAATGAAATATTTCCTCTTCCATAGTGTTCATTAGCTAATGAAAATAAGGCAAGAGATTATAACATAAAACAATTTAAGTTTACACTTACATAAAAATCACAAAAATTAAAATCACTTTGAAAACTTTCTTCCCCAAAGTCCTACTTGATCAAACATATTTTTATAGACCTTAGCCCAGACTTGGGGATGTGTAATTTTTTTAATCAAACGTGTCTGGATAAGCCATAAAGCTGCCCACAGCTCTGCAACAGAGAGGAGCTGATTTCTTCTTGTTTCACTGACAAAGTTTAAGACCATTTGGCAGACCCTTATTGTTTATTGCCTGGACCTCTTAATATTGTAGAATGTTAAGAGTTTATTAAGAGAAGATTAAGATGATCAAGAGCATCTTGTTTAACTCCCACTTTTTATAGATCAGGAAACTGAGATTCAAGAAGTGACATGTCCCGACTCACACAGGTACAGATTCAAGGCTGGAACCCAGGTGTCCTGGAGTGTGACCTGGTGTCCACGTGGGTAGTGTGGTGAGAACTGTGCATTTACTGCATGGTGTTGAAGAAGCATCTATTCAGTGATGCTTATTAAAGATGACAAAGCAGGCTTTATTCATGATAGGTGTAGGGACCACTGCAATGGATTTTACAGTGGGGGAGCGATTGGGCTCAACTCTAGATACGGGCTGGGCAAGTGGGAACTTACATCCAGGGAGCAGGGTGGGGGTCAGAGGATGGAAAGTTACTAAGGGGACAGAAACATCTCGGGTAAGAGGGGTCCAGGCTACACCAGCCTCACAGGAGTCCTGCTGAATGTGGCCAGGGCGAGCAGACCTCAGCGGGGTGGGTGAGGCGGGTGGGTGGTGGGTGGAGGTGGGGACTCTGGTTAAAACGAGTTAGCAGGATTCTTGCTAAAACTGACTTTGATAAGAAAGCACACATAGGAATCTAGGAGAAGGTTCAGGAGCCTGCTGAAAGTTTAGTCAAGCAGAGAACCATTGTCAGTGGGGCACACTTATATTATTAATGCCGGTACTCTGTGTTCTCATGGTCCTTTAATTATGACGAAGCTAGATTAGGCATAAGCCACATGTCTTATATTATTGCATCTCCCACCCCACTGATTAGCACAGTGCTTCTATAGCTAGGCCAACAAATATTCACTTATGAACCAATTACTTACAAGTAGGATGTGAAACCACTATGTAGTTTCTGTCACTCTTTTGCTTTCTCCTACATCAGAAACTGTTTTATTTCCTTCCTTCCTTCCTTCCTTCCTTCCTTCCTTCCTTCCTTCCTTCCTTCCTTTTTGGTACTTAGAGAGTTAGACCTTATTGATGATCACTGTATATTAAGATACTTCTTGTATAAACTTTTATGATTTCTATTGAATAAACATAATTGGACTATTTTGCAGAAGATATTATTTAAATTTGTGAAGAATTGGGAAGCATATAAAGAAAGCATTAGCCTCATTAAGTAAGGAGCCATTTGAATATATTTTTAAGATTATATTCAACTTATTAAAGTTTGAGTATTTAACCTGTTAAATTCCTTTTATCTCTTTGTATGTCTCTGATTAAGACTGTCTCCAAGCCAGTGTTTTAATTTAGGCAAGTTTTTTTTTATTTTTAATTAAAATATAGTTGCATTTGTAAAGTTAGCCATATATTTACAGTTTTGATTTGGTATATATTTAACTTCATTCTCTATTGACTTTTCTCAGATTACATTATCTTGTTGCATCCCATACTTCTTAAGAATGATATCAAATTAGAAATATCAGAATATAATGCCTAAGAAATGTATTTCTTGAAGCCAGGAGGAGGCCATATTAATATAATGCATAGCATTTTCATATAATTTCATAAATTTTATGAATTTTCATGAGAAAATCTTCGTATTTTATTCTCCTTATTCATTTTCATATCTTATTATTTAAAACATCTTCCATCATGGGAGAGACAAATGGTTTATGAAGATGAATTGAAAGAAATACTGTGGCGTGATCAGATAACTGACAATGAGTGTGACTCTTCCAATCACATCATTGATCAGAGATTGAAGAAACTAATCAAGTCAGCCCGAGCGTATGTACTAAGTGAGTTAGACGTGGCCGTGAAGAGTGACTAATGACTAATGCTGTGTCACAGAGCATGAGCCCTTCCCTGTGCTAGGTCAGAACTGTTCAAAATGGGAGAGGTTTAAGTTTTTAGCAAGGTCTATCAAAATAAAAATTAAAACTAGACTGAGGGAATGTGGTACATGCTGAGAACCGTACCTGTAATTATGAATGCATCTCCTCTGAATTCCAGAAGGCTAAGGAAACCCCACTCGCAGACATTAACTTACCCAGCTTTTTTCCCTCCATCTTTAACCTGTTCTATTTTGATATCCATTCTTTCTTCTGTATTTCAACCCCTTTCTCTCTTCTCAACCTAGAGACATGCTTGATTGTCCTCTGACCTAAAAAGCAAAAAATATTTTTCCAACTGTACCCCTCCCTCAAGGACCTTTCTCACTTCCCTTCTTTCCTTCCCTTTCAGACATTTTGGAAAAATACCTGCACCGTCCCAGTCTCCCCTTCCTGTACACAGCGGGCTGCTTAGGCCACTGAAACCACATCCAGAAGGTCACAGTGGCCTTCAGTTAGGATCTCTTTCCAGATTTACTATTTGACTATTGCGCACTCCCTCTTCCTTTGCACTCTGTAAATGCATAGAAGTAGTTTTGTATTTCTCTGTCACTACGCTGCCCTTTCCAAATCCAGTCCTGGTGAGTCTATTCCTGACTATTCTGAAGTCTTCTCACTTGCTCCTTCTTCATTCCCACCACCATAGCCCAGGTCACCATCATCTCTCAACTGCAGCCTCCAGCTAATCTCCTTGTGTCCACTCTGCCCTCAGCAAACCATGTCTGTGCAGTAGATGATGTAACGTAAGTTAACGCATATTATATGCTTGTGCAGGGCCTGGCCCCTCGTAAAAGCTACATGCGTGGCTTTTACTATTGTTCTAAAAATATAAATTACATTGAGTCTTTTCCTTGTTTGAGACCCTTTTAATAGCTTCTCAATCCACTTAGATGAAAACCAAATGCCTGTTGCCTCAGAGTTTCCTCTTGGGCCTTAACACAACCCTCTCTCTGTCATGCTTGCCTTTTATGCTCCAGACACTGGTCTCCTCTCAGTTCCTCAAACACTTCCTGCCGTTCCATCTCAGGGCCTTTGCACATTCTGTTCATTCTGCCTGATGTGCTTGTTACCAGATTTCAGTCCTCTGCATCACTGAATTCAGTCTCATATTTAATGACACCCCCCAAAGAGAATTATTTTCTGACCATCAATCCAAAGTAATCCCTGCTTTCAGTAACTATTATATTGCCCTTTACATTTTTCCTGGATTTGTCATTTACTATTTTTTATTATTTATTCATTTGCATATTTTATTTTTTAATAATTTGTCTCTTACTGAAATGTTAAGTTCATGAGAGAAGGACTTTGCCTTGTGTGTGGACACATAATATAGATGATAAATACTTACTGAATAAATTAATTAAAGGCAAGTTTGTATCCTTTAAGAACAGCTCTGATACCTTTTCTGTAGTCTTCCTCAGTTCTCTGAGGCTGAGTCATTTCTCGCCCTTGCTCTCAAAGCACGCATCAAGAGCACTGTAGTTAGTGCCCTACTGACCTGCGCCTGTCACTGGTCTTCTCTGGGATCTGGTGAGTTCCTGAAGAGTAGGGGTAATGATTCGTCTCTCTTTTGGACACCCCGAGTGTCTGCCATGATGTGTGCATGAGTGAACAAGGGAACAAACCCTCTGAGGCAGGAACGCTCCTTACACAAAACTGCTGAGTTGTGAGTTCACTGATAGGGAAGACAGTTAGGTTTATGCAGCTAAGAGTGACAGCAGTGTCTTCTTCACAGTTGGGTCCCCAGTGAGAGCCACTTGTTTGGCCTCAGCCCATGAAGATGGTTCTTTATAGCTGAAGGCTTGTTGGGTTCTAGAGCTTGCTGGTTGCCTCTATAGCTATTTGGCCCCTAACCCAACCGCTGTCACTATCGCCACAGACTGTCCCTTGTACTGCCTTCCTGGCCTAGTCTTTTTGTTCTTGGGATGACATCTAGTGCTGACAGAGAAAGAGCATAGGCTTTATACTCTTGTCCCTTCAAGACCAGTCTCCTTCGGTGGCTTTCCCATTGAAGTAACTGCTCCTGCGGGCTATCCTTTCATTTGCACTCACAGTGGAGTCGTGTGCTTGGCTCTTGTCTAGATCCAGAAGTTGGCTGCTCAGCCAGTGAGATGAGGCAGTCTGATGTAGCAAGCCCTCCAGATTGGATCCGTGCAGAGACCTGGATTCTGCTGCTGGGCCCGCCACTAACTTGCTATAGGATGTGGACTGTCCCCCGTCCAGCCGTTGCCTCCTCTTCGTCCAGTGGGTTACTGAATGTCTTAGGTCAAGTGTCAGCCCTAAAACACTGCAAACTTGTGCTTCTCGGGCTGGGGTGGAGGCTGCCACTGGTCTGTCATAGAACCCCCTGTGCCTTTGTCATGACGCACCCTCTCCCGCATGACAAAAGCAGCCCCTTCTGTCTCTGCCATTTACAGCTCACACCCCAGAGACCCCACGTAGTCAGTGTCCGCACCCTGGGGAGAGAAGCCACAAACAAGTCGGCTTGCTGCACATGCTTCCTTTTCCCCAGTGTTTCCTTTTGTGTCCCGTCAGAGGCCTGTCACACCTGAAGCCCTTTGGAATGACAGGGAAACCCTGAGAGGGAAACGATGAGATTTGTGGAACCCACACCCCCCTCTTCTGCCTCTGACTCCCATCTCAGCCTTTCAGCCTTCTTTCCTGTCTGTCTCCTGTGTCTCGTTGGTCGTCCTCCCCTGTGGTTGTGGTCACAGCTGTGTGAACACTGTGGGTTGGCTCAGGGTTTCTCTGCCTGTCGTATTAGTATTGTGTCCAGGAAGTAGGCAAGACCTTTAGCACTGTCATTTCTTTAAGATTCACATATAGAAACATCCAGTTACCACAAGTGCTTAGGAAGGAGTGAAGCCAGTTTACACATCATTTTGTTGTGACAAGGTGATGATCAGTAGCCTCTTCCAAGATAATTGCAGCTGTAGAAAGGACTGCTGTCAAAACCCGATTTATTCATTCAGGCATCTGAAACAATGTGTCTGAGGTCCAGGAACAGTTGTTAAAATTCATTTATTTTTCTCTTAAAGCTTATGTAGGCACTAATGCGGTATATAAACACAAGGATCCTCAAGGGCCATTTCCCTGCTGGCCAGCCCTTCTGAGTCAAGCTTGCTGTACCCACGCTTGATGTTGTCGCTCCGATAGCTCTGTTTACCTTGCCTCTGCTTCCCTATTAGTTTTCTCCATGTTGCTGCGTTGGCTTGGTTGGAACTGTCAGAACAAGATGCCAATGTGTTCCCGTCAGGATGCGCCTGTGCTCAGCCTGCTGGGGCCTGTTCCTTGGCTCCTGCAGGAAAAACACTGCGGAGCCAGGTCTCCAGTTGGAATTGAGATGTATGAAGCATCTGCCTGGTTTCTTCAGCTAATGAGGTTTTGCTGAAAAATGAGGGTAATGAAAAGATGCTGGATGTTGGCAGAACCCACTGATGAAGGCTAATGAGCATGAGTGAGTTTCTGGAAGGCCCCAAAGCAGAGGCGCAGCATGTTTCCGACACACTGCCCTTGAGGCGGGACCCGCCCGGATGCCACGTGACCCGTTCTCTTGTTGGCTTCTTTCTTCTTCCCTTCTCTCCCTCCTTCCTTGCCCTCCATTCAATAAAAGACCTATTTTAGCCACACTACATTTTATGCAGCATAGGTCATATTAAAAACAAAGCTACTTAGACCAGGACTCGATACAATGTTATGAAAATAAGAATGATGAGTTTTGCATGCTGTAGACATTATTTAATAGAAGAGATAATTTTATAAAATATAATTGCCAAGAACTTAAGAATTATGTTTTATCAAAAAGCATATGACAATAGATGTTTCACTTGGAGTTGACTTTTCTTGAAACCTTAACCCACATGGATGAAGAGTAAACTTTTGGTGGAACCACAATTATAACACATTTTTACAGCCATGTGATGGTGAATTTCATGTGTCAGCTTGGTGGGGACGTGGTATCGGGTCAGACATTATTCTGGGTGAGGGTGAGAGTGTTTTGTATGACAGGTAGATTGAGCAAGTATGATTGCTTTCCCCAGTGTTGGTTGGCTTCATCCATGAAGCCTCAATAGAACGAAGAGGTGAGCCCTCTCTCCAGTAAGAGAGGACTCGCACCTGACGACCTACAAACCGGGACACCAGCTTTCTTCCTGCCTCTGGCTTTGAACTCGGTCTGGAGCCTCCTGGTCTGTGGTCTGGAACTCTACCATCGGCTCTCCTGGGTCTCCAGCTTGCTCATTCACATCTCAAGATGTGCCAGACGCCATAAGTATCTGAGCCAGTTCACTATAGTAATCGCCTCAGCAGCAAGAAGCACCAGACAGTGACATGTGCCATGTTGACTTCAGACTTAGACATGCCTGGGGTCAGATTCAGGCTCTACACTGACTAGAGGCATGACCTGTCATGAATCATTTCACCTTTAAAAATGGAAGTCTTGTGACAGACAGCACATCACACATGTGTAAGTAACATGGCACGTGGCATGCATTCAAGACAGAGTAATTTCACGACATTCCAGGATGGATACAAAACAAGTCTAATTAATAAAATGATACTAGAATCTGATTAATAAGCTGTCGTGTTATTGCCATGAATAAGTTGTGAATGGACATCTATACATCCTTCTGTGCCAGTCTCCTAGCAAACATTTAGTGTCCCCGAGTCCTGTCCTGCTGGCCTTTCCTGGTGACTTCCTTGTGCTGACCTGCATAATCCAGCGACAGAAATGCCTCTGAATGATTTAGGCTGAGTGCTTTTTCCACTCTAACAAACCGAAGTAAAACCTGTTGCTCAATGGCTCCACTGTGTAACCATAGCCTTGTCCACAGACTCGTTTTGGAGATCAACTAGCCTTATGTGAAAAAGAGACACTAATAAATATGATACAGCTACAAAATGGAATACCAAGCAGCTATAACAAAAATGAGGATTCATTTTTGTATACTAGTATATGAAAAGAACACCAGGATTTCTAACTAAGTGGAAAAATGGCTGCCTTTTGTCTAAAAATATAGAAATAAGAAAATCGATTTTTGTTGGCTTTTATAGGCAAAAGGAAACTCTGGTGCGTCATGGCCATTATCTGGTTGAGAGTCGGTGGGGATCTGTAGCGTGCAAGGACCACACATGGGAGAGACACTTCACTGAAGCATCTCATACCTTAAAATTTTTTGAACCATATGAATTAATTATCTATTGAAAAATTAAAGAACAAAGAGAAGGAAAGCCACTAGGCGCACTCACATACAGCTTCACTGTGCACCCTTTGAAAGTTGCATTGCACTGTTTTATTTATGTTTCCCACTGCAGATCTCCTAACCCCACTACTTTGACTTGATTTGAGTAATTTGGAAAGTAAAATCTAGACAGATGTACATGCAGAGCTTTAATTACGATAGTATTAAATTTTGAGCAAGATAAGTTGCAATATTAATAGTGCTCAGTTTATAGGCAAGTATGCTATAAAAGATCTTCCATTGTACACTTAGAAATGGTTATGATGGTAAATTTTATGTTATATAGTTGTTTTTTGTAAAATATTTATTTTATTGATTTTGACAGAGAGAAACAGAGACAGAGAGAGACAGAGAAGAGGGGGAGGGCCCAGAGCAGTCTCCACAGTTGTACATCATCAATTTTCAATATGGTTTTGTTCCACACAGGTGGGCAGGGGCCGCACAGGCGGGAGCTGGGCTGGGGCCTCCTGCATGGGAGGCACACCCCCTCGAGCCAGGGACCAAACCGGGGGGCGAGAACTGAACTGGGGGTCTCCTGCATGGGAAGCACACCCCATTTCAGCATGTGGGTCTGCACGGGCCGGGGCTGGGATTCGATCCTCAGTCCCTAGGGCTTCAAAGCGAGTGTTCAACCCACTGAGCCATCCCAGCTTTCCCTGTTATGTGTTTTTTTTATCACACAATTTTTTTAAAAATTTCAACTTGACTTTACTCATTCATAAAAGTGAAAGTTTAAAAATTAAAGTATTTCCAACTACAAGTTGTTGGTCCTCAATCATGTGATAAAATGACTTATGTACATTCCTTATTCCTTTTTTTTTTAAGATTTGTTTTATTATTTGAGAAGGTGAGAGAGAGAGAGAGAGAGAGGGAGAGAGGGAAAGGGAGAGAGCGAGCGAGAGAGCGAGCGAGCGAGCGAGAGAGAGAGAGAGAGAGAGAGAGAGAGGCAGGCAGATGGCCCAGAGCAGTCTTCATAGTTGTAAATTGCAATCAGTTATGACATGATTTCATTCCACAGAGGTGGTAGATGTGGGGCCACCCGGGGCGGGAAACAAACCCGAGGCCTCCTGCATGGGAGGCGAGAACCTTTGCTGCTGAGCCATCTTGGTGGTTACCAGTTGTGTATATGGAGTTTGCACTGGCCGGGGCTAGAAATTGAATATTTGTTATCTGTGCTCAAGGGGAGATTTGTGTAGTATTAATAAATATAAGCAGCAGTTCTAAAATTAAAAAAGCAAAAAACAAACAAAAAAAACCCCGATTCTTCTTCCAGACCATCTAGTGAGTACCGGTTGCTTTTCTCTTAATATAAAGTGGTGCGTACATGCCAGGTGAGAAAAGTGAGCACAGGAGCCTCTCAGGGGGCTCGGTATAGTGATACAGCCTCATGAGCATGCAGAAGCCCTTCCAAAGAGGTGGCATGAGGATTGCCAAGTGACTCAGACAAACCGTATCAGTCCTTGCTGACAGGGGCAGGAGACACTGGGACACCCTGGTGTTTGGGGAAGTTTATGGAGGAGACTGGGTTGAAAGAGTGAGATAAGAACTGAATAGACAGAAAGAAGTGCAAGAAACAGTCCACATGTACAAGGACAGTGGACAGAAACTTGAGACAAACATGAGTGATTTTTGAGGGTGGGGAGCAGCACTGTGAAGCTAACAGATGGGAGATGAACAGGGGACTGCAGGTAGCAGTAAAGTTATAACGGTTCTTGGGGGCTTGGGGAAGACTGCTTTATTTGGGAAACCCTGGTTTTGGAGTATAGAGGTGGTAATAAGGGACTTGTACACCTGCTCTCTACCCACTCGCGGAGAGGCAAAAGAAGCGAGTTATTCTGACTGCCTGGGTCTGAATTCTACCTGCTGGTTTCCAGTTCTGTGACCTTGGGGAAGTTAATTAAGCTTTTATGCCTCATTTTTGTTTTCTGTGAAATGGGGATAACGGTTTGTTAAAGCATTTTGCACACAGAGTTGCGAGGGTTATGTAAAGTGTTTGTTGCTGCTCTTGTAACTTTTCACTCCTGAGATGAAATGAAGATTCATGATGCTTTATGAAGGAAGGATTAACAGGAGGAGTTTGGTGGAGCATAAAAGACAGGACTCAAAGATTATTATGAGGTTCTGAGCTAGAGCAACCCTGCAGGGTGGGTGGCATCCCTAAGGGGTTGAGTTTTAGAACTAATGTTGCAAATAACCAAAAGAAAAATGTCCAGAAAGCAGTTTAAAATGTGGGAGCTAGAACTCAAGAGAAAGTTAAAGACTAGAAATATAAGTATGGAATCATCTACTTAAAGGTGGTGAGAGAAAGAGAAATAAGTGGGACGAATAGGAGACCTAGGACGGCCATGTGAGGATTGCCATCTTCAAAGGCAAAGCAGGTTAGAGGGAGGAGTAGAGTTGCAGAGGTGAGGAAGGTAAGGAGATAGTTATCCATAGTCTCTGTTAGAGAAAGAAAAGGAGGAGAATGGAGAAGGTGGTGAGTCACCTGAGGGTTTCTTTTAAAAGGTGTTTGGAATGCTTTGGAGAAGAACCAGCCATAATGGGATGATGATGGTTCTAATGTCTCACAAGGATGGGAGCCAGTGGGATGTAGGGTGATGAATGCATTCCTGCAAATTTCAGCAAGGAAGAGAGGGGCACTTCCTAAGATAGGTTTAAAAGTAAGAAGTACAGCTGTAGCAAGTCTTAGGGTCCTTGCTTGTTATTTTGTGTCAAATACTATGCTTAGCTTTTTGTTCTCTTCATTAATCCTCAGCAATTCTTTGAGCTAGAGAAAATTACTATGTTCTCTGCAGAAATGAAATTTGGAAACCACCTAAATGCCCATCAAAATAATTATTCCTGAAGTAAATTATGGCATACCCCATAAAATGGCCCTGCAGCCATTTTTTAAAATGAAGTAAAGAAAGATATCAATGAAATATGATAATAAACCCATATTTGGAAACTTACCTGTTGTCCATCCTTTCCAGTACACTCTAAACGCCTCAAGGAGGGACATAGGGTCGAACTCATCTTGTAATGTCAGGGGCTAGTGTGGAGCCTTGTGTATGAAGTATGCCTAACGATTGTTCAAGTGAATGAGTGTGTAAATGCATGTGAAAATGTATGGGGCTCAAGTACCATATGCATGTGTGTGTGTGTATATGTGTGTGTGTATGTTTCATGAGCCTAAAAGCAGAAAATATTTTAATATTAAGGAAAATATTTAGAAACAGAAGGCATTACTATTAGGAAGTTTTCAGAGTGATTTCAAGGGTTTAGACTAAGGTGACCAGATTTTAACATTGGTAAAGCGGGACACCATTGACCGGGGAGGGTGGGGGAGGGGGTTCTTGATTAAAAATTGGGTCTATCTCCCGCTGTTACCTAGCTTGTCGTGCATTCTTTCCAAAAATCGGGACTTTTTTAAAACGCCGCGGGATGCGGGACAAATTGTTAAAAATTGGGACTGTCCCGCCAAAAGTGGGACGTCTGGTCATCTTGGTTTAGACCAATGTTGGTGGTTTGAAGAAAATGGTAAAAATAGAGAAAAGATGGTTCCATTTTTGTCAGTGACAAATTGTTGGGGTGGGACTGCCCACGCTGAATGATTTCTGTGGATGGAAATGGGGTGGGGTACTGGGGCTGAAGGCCTAAGCTCATTATGGTAGATGCTTTGTGAATTGGGACCTTCGGAAATGCTGAGTTTTTACAATGGAAGAGTTCTTCAGCCCTCTAAGAGTCCTCTACCTGGCTGCTCGCTGTGACTCAACATGTGGAGTGGGCACTATAGATCTGAGTACTCTGTGATACAAATGCAAACCACATTGTCCTAAACAGGATACCCATGTGCTAAGTAGGATGTGTACGCTGCCTCATTTATTACTATTGGAAGATTATCTGCATTCTAGTCTGTATATTCACTTGCTTCTTGCTTTTTATTTGAGAATTCCTCATTGTCCTGAAGATTATTGATAGTGGCGCACTCTAGGTTACTTCTCCTTTTGGTGGAATAAATGCTAGCTTTCGTGCAAGAAAAATAAGGCTTAAGGTATTCATTTGTCATTAGAAATCTCAATGAGACTCTGCATAATTAATTTTTTTCTCATTCTTCTGAGTAACATTAACTTTTAAGGTTTTTAGCAATAAAAATAGAATTTATAGCATTTTTAATACATATTTATTGTTGGGTTGTTACATTGTATTTTCTCTTATGTATTTATTTAAATCACATGGAAATCATCCAGAAATGACATTTTCATGATGATTCTGGGAACCACGCCTTTGATTGCATGAGATTTACTGCTAATGTAGTGTTCTGGTATTTCTTGTCTTCCATCATTTGTAAATCTAGTGGCAGACTGAATAGTGAGAGAGGAATTAGCTAGTAGTAAATCAAGGGTTTTATAGCATAATTTGGGGAATGTTGGGCTTATTATTATAAAGAAATGATAATTGATCAGGATTTTCAAAGCTTCTTAATACTGTGATTTATTGGTGCTTCTTAATGTTCTCTGTTAATTATATATAGGCTCAAAAGTGGGTTCATTTTAACAATATAATATATGCTATAGTGAGTCAGATATTCAACACTATCTTTGAATAGAACTGTTAAGCCCAACAGCTTGTATTTAATGAATACAGTGATAATTAAATAGTCAACAGGGTAATTTCTTCTCTACCACAGGAACTATATATTAGATTAAGCTATTTTGTTGTATCAGGTGCCAAAACAAAACTGGCTAACAAGAAAGGCAATAACAGCCTTGTATGTGGTTAAGATGTCAAATGGACTATTGTAACTCACAATCATTTTTTTCCAGAGACCATATAAATTGGGTTTTATTTTTAGTTCCTCCTCTTCCCTTCAGAATTAAATGATGGACATGATTCTCAGTCCCCAAACTCCTCTTATGCATCATTCAAAATAGCCCTGACAGGCTAGCCCCCCTGGGAGTGGTGAGATTTATGGCTTTCTGTTCCTCTGTCCACACCATCAAACTGATTAGTAGTCAGTGGAGAGCAAGCAAAGCGAGGTGACCACTTACAGGCAGCCCATGCCCATCATTTTAATGGACTGCTTAGAGATGGTTAATATTGTCCTTGACTCTCATTGCCGCTGATGACAACCTGGTCTTTAAAGAGTTTTTTCCCTCATTCTGTATTACAGGGCCCGCTGGAAAACGATTTGGTAGTTCATGTAGCACTCATAGCAGAAAGCCAACGGTATGAAATCCAGATGGGCTGTGTGTTCTTCTGGGGGTGGGGAGAGGGAGCGGGGCTGGTTCCTTTCTACTTACATATTGAGTATGGTCGTAGAGATTCATTTCATAGACCCCTTGATGGGGTTTTAAGGATGTCATTAAAGTCACTTTAAGTGCCAGAACAACATTCTTTTCATGTTCAACAATAATTTTGTTTTAGTGGATATGAATATTAAAGGCTGTGACCAGTGCCAGTGTTGCTTGGGGTGCAATTTGAGAAATTAGTGCAAACAGATTATGGGGATTCCCCAAATCAGTGCCAAAGCTCCCATCTGACGTTGCGCGAAGGACCCCACAGGGCCTCCGGCTTGCAGTGCAGATGGCATATTGCTAACATTAGTGAGTCAAAAATGTGCTCAAGGTAGCACAGTTTCTTCCCTTTGCTCCTCCTCTTTCACCCTTTTCCACACTTCCCAATGCATTGTCTCAAAATCTCTCTTTGTTCCCTGTGTCCTTCAGCCTTCAAGTTTTCCTCAACACGTACGGAATCCAGACTCAGACTCCTCAGCAGGTAGAACCCATTCAGATATGGGCGCAGCAGGAGCTTGTGAAAGTAAGTGGTAGCATCTGCTTACCTGTGCTAAGCTGTGAGGGCACAGGGCCACCCAGCGCAGGGAGCAGGGCCACAGCCCAACACGGAGGCAGCAGCATCGTTCCCAGGCCTTTCGAATTGAGCTGAGAAACCCGCTCTATCAGACAGAGTTACTAAAGACAACTGTGTTGTGTGTGTACATTCTGTGCATAGTAGGACTTGTTGACTTCTACTTGCTATGGTCTACTACTAACCTAGACTCAATAACAAATTAGCCTTAATTTTAGTGGTTGTATAAAATTAGCTTTTACTTTTCATTTGATGGTTAAACAAACCTTCTCATGTAAATATTTATTGGTAATCACTACTTCCCTTTTCCAGTTGCCTTACTGTTTGAAGTCAGAAGTTATTCCTACCTCTTTGGTTTGCTGGCTCTCAAAGTGATGCTGCCTCAGTTTCTCTTTGATGCATCACTACTGAGTCGCGTTGGGCTAGAAGGTGACTTGAGGCCTCTTGTGTGTTCTTCTCTGAGGACAGGTGTGCAGGTGCCTGTGTGCAGGAGTGTTCCCGCCCCCTGGGCTCGGGAGCTTGTACACTTCCACGGGTATTCACACACTTGTATTTTGATTGGTAATTGTTCAGTATAGAAACAAACTCCACAGCATGTGGTGGAAGTGTTTAGAATGTCCCCTTGAGTGATGGAGATCAGTCCATTAGGTTGACATAAATGTTAGTGACCACAGCCGGGATGCATGGAGAAGCGAGGTACATGCCGCATGAAAAAACACAGGCTTCCGAGGGGCTGCTAAGGACACGGATCCTTCCCCACAGGCAGCCATACCAGCCACTGGGCTCAGGTCACCCGGAATACCTGCCCTTCAAGAACCCTTAAACCTCTTCTCACAGATTAGAACTCTTTCTTCCCAACTGAAAAAGTAGGGCTGAAAATGCAAGGATCCCTAGAGAGGCAACACTTTAAATCACAGGATAGAAACGACGGGAAGCTGTTTTTTGTGGTAGAAGAGCGTAAATGAGACCAGGGAACTGAGGGTCCACAGGCAAGGAGGGCGCAGCGTGGACAGGGCCACACCTCGGGCTCTTAGAGGTGCACTTCTCGTTCCTGTGCAGACTGTATCGGCTGATACACATCTATGACCTGTCACTGAAAGCTCCAGAGATTGGTGACCAAAGTCATTATTCTTTGCTAAGCGTGCTCTCAGAGCAAATTAACCCAATTCTGCTTTTCTCAGGCCTAACTTATATTTGCATCTTTTTTCGTGGAGGCGAGTCTATACTCTACCAAACAACATGCAGTCAAAATCTAAGTGTCCAGCATGGCTCCAAACGTTTGAATGTGGCATGTGACATCCATGCAGTGATTCATTCAGCAGCACACGTGTGCTGTGTGCGACACTCAGATTAAATGACTGTGCCTGTTCTCAGTGGCCTCTGAGTCCAGTGGTATGACAGAAAAAGTAGTTAATCACTGTCCACTTTGATGAGTGCCCCAGTAGATGTGTACACAGGGGGCTGTGGACTCACAGCGGTGGTCTTAGGTCAGGTCCTGACTGGCTTTGTATTTGGTTGTTTTAAAGACGGTGTTAACCAGGGTTATCATTTGGGTGTGTGGTGGGGCTTCTCTGTGCACGTGGCAGAGGATGACTCTGGCTGCACCTCTGTTCTCCAGCCAGCGGCCATCTGGGATTTGTCCTCTCAGATAGACTGCCCAGCATACAGCATATGGCTCCTCATAAGTCTGCCTTTGAAAGTGAAAGGGCCCCCTGGGTCCCTAGCTCCTTCACCTGCTCGCTTCTGCAGAGCTGCAGCCTCCTCGAGTTGGCTGAGAGCAGGGCCTCCAGTGTGTCACGTGCTGTGATGTGGTCATGAGCGATTTGGCACGTGGCGGATCCAAGTACAGTGCAGATCTGGGTGAAGAGTACTGTACTGCAGGGGGCTTGGCCACTAGTCCGTGTCTTGGTGCACTAACTGGTGTGGATGTGTACGACGGGGACAGTATTGTCTGTACCTGGAATGCAGTCTGGTTACCTAACTGTCACAGTGGCTGTGCCAGGCTCCCACAGGTTAAGGAGAATCCTTTTACTGTAGTAGAGTCAAAGGAACACTACTTCGATCAGTACATTTTAACTTGTGCATGGTTGATTAATATAATCTATACTCTGAAAGAGTCTAAAAGAAGGGCTCCAGAGTCATTTAGGCATGCCTTTATCTCTGAAAAATTGCAGGTATTTGCGGGGAAGGGGGCTCCATCTGGGCACTGTGGTTTCAGGGGAGCTGCAGGACAGGATGCTGGTAGAGTGAGCATCCTCTGGCCATGGACTTTGCCTCAGACCACCGCTGTTCCAGAGTCAGTACTCACAGCACACCTTTGTCCATTGAGTATCCCTGAGCACCAGCTCTATGGTAGGCCCAGTACCAACTCAGTGCTGTCATCTAGGCACATAGAGTGCAGGAAAAAGAGCCACACTGCTCGCTCTGACCCAGACGAGTGTCCCGTCACAGAATGAATGAGAGCTCCGGCGATGGCGATACGATGGGGTTGATTGATATTGGAGATCAGTTCAAATCAGAATCCACACAACTGTAGAGACAGTTGGTTCAGTTTTCCATTTAGGAAAGTTTAGGTTAGATTTCTACCTCTCATCAAATACAAAAATAAATTCCAGACAGATTAAAGATTTAAATATTTTTAAAAAAATGATTTAAGTACAAAATCACTAGAAGAAAATATAGGAAACCAGTTTGCAGCTATTGGAAAGGAAGTCCTTCTTTGAATAATACCAGTGCCAAAAAGCCATTAAGGAAATGCCTGACAAATTTGAATAAACATAGCTGAAGATGGCATAAACAACCTGGCATATCAAAGGTGCTTGTGAAATTTCTTAGTAGAAAAATGTTTAGATTGAAATACTATAGGCTGAAGTGATATTTTACCTATTACGTGAGTCATTCTCACATTTCGTAATAACATAAAAAATGAGCAAACTGAGTAAAATATTTGATACAAAGCTTCTTTATATGCCAAGATCTGTTACAAATTAAAAAGAATGGGGAAGCCGGGATGGCTCAGTGGGTTAAGTGTTCTTTGCAGCCCTGGGGACCGAGGATCAAATCCTGGCCTCAGCCCATGTGGACCCATATGCTGAACTGGGGAGTTCCCCAGCCCTGTTCCTGCCCTGTGCAGTTCTGCCCACCTGTGGAATGAAACTATGTGGAAAAACCAATGATGTGCAACTATGGAGACTGTTCTG
>PVKE010006894.1:20693-52712 GCA_004027555.1 Craseonycteris thonglongyai | reverse complement strand
ACCTGGAACACTGCCCACTTGCCCTCCTGGCCGGCTTTTTGGTGATTTTCATGCTCTGGTCAAATGTCCCTTCTCTGGGGAGGCTGTCCACCTGCTGTAGAATGGCTCCCTCCCTTCTGTTATTTTGTCAGCAGCTTTAGTTTACTCTGGGGCCCATTCTTTATATTGCTTACTTGTTGTTTTTTAAGATTTATTTTTTATTGTTTTTGACAAAGAGAGATACAGAGACAGAGAGAAGGGGGAGGCCCCAGAACAGCCTCCATAGTTGTACATCATTGTTTTTCCCCCCACATAGTTTCATTCCACAGGTGGGCGCGGGGCTGCACAGGGCAGGAACTGGGCTGGGGTCTTCACCCCGGTGAGAACCTAACTGGGGGCACTCCCCAGTTCAGCACATGGGTCCTTATGGGCCAGACCCGGGATTCAATCCTCAGTCCCCGAGGCTGCAAAGTGAGCACTTAACCCACTGAGCCATCCCGGCTTCCCCATCTTACTTGTTTTTTAAATGTCTCTCTGCCTTCCCTAATCTGAGTCCTTGAATGGTGTAGGACATAGAGGAAGCTCTCCATGTATATCTGGTGAATGAATGAATAAGTAAATAACAGTCACCTGCAATGACAACAAATTGTTGTTCTTGATATTTTTTGCCTCTTCTTTCTGTTTCATGTCCTAATGCATTGCCCAGAACTTCCTGAACACTTACAGAGTAAATGTGCTAGCATGCATCCTTGTTTTGTTTGATTTAAATAGCATAGTCTCTAGGGTTTTACCTTTAAAGACAAGTTTTGCTTTTGGTTTGAAGTATTAAAATACAAGAATACTTAAAAAATATATATTAAGCACATGCTTTTGTTTTTACTAGTAAGGTTTTACCAAACATCTAGTTGTCTAATACATTCACAGACTTTTCTGTTGAAAACTCATTATCATTTTGAGACCATCTTAACTTGGCTGAAGTGAATTCTACTTTTCATCGAATGCTAAATTCTCTCTGTTAATATTGTGTCTAGGAGTTTTGAGTCTGCAAACACGAGGGAGCTTGGCTGAGATGTTTCTCTCCTTTTCTCTTCTGTCTCCAGCCAGCTCTTTCCCCCCTACGCTGCCTATAGTCTAGTCTCTGGAAGGCCCCCTACTTGGGGGGCCTGATAAAGTCAGGGGGGCTGAGATGAATTATGATGAAAGTACGGGAGCGTAAATACTATGCTGTTTCTTCTTCATTTTTTACAATTTTAAGTGTTTCTTTGCGAGTCAGATCAAGTCATACAAGAGGTTCAAAAAAAATGTATACATATTTTAAGAGATGTTATCTATGTATTATTTTTCAAAGTTGAATTACAGTAGCAATGTGTAGCACGGCATTCACTCAAAAGATGGTGTTAATCAGATGAATGCTAGCATCACCATGCGACAGGCAGGGCACTGAAGGAAAACAGCAGGAAGCGCATTTGTTTGAGGAGCACAAGACCCTTTTGAAGTGGTACTTGAAATTCAGCACATTTGTTAGTGCCATCTGCCAAAGAAATGGGCGTTTTAGAGATGATAAGACAGGGACCCAGAGAGATCAAGGGCCTTGCTAAAGATCTGTCAGCTGACAGGTGTGTTTGATGATCCTTTCTGGCCCGAGTCAGGAGCTGAAGCAGTCAGGGCAGCAGACTTGTAGGGAAGGGCCAGTGTCCGACCCCACCCTCCTGCCTTCAAGCCTGTACCATGCCTAACCGCAGTGTTGGCACAGGGAAGGCTGAGAGAGACGAGCCCTTCTGAGGAACAGCAGCTTCTCCCCTGCCCCAGGGTGTGTCCACTCTGGGTAGACCCGGGAGCCTGTCTGGAGGGAGTCTGGCATGGATACCACACCCTGCTCACCTCCTTGCTGGCATGCCCTCTACCACCTGAACAGCAGAGAAGGACAGAGCATGGTGAGAGCGACCTGGGGGGGAATCCCTAGTTCCTAAGAGTCAAGAAGTAAGACAGCAAAGGAACCCACCGCATGGGAGTTGGCCTCAGAGAGTGGTTCCCACTCCGCCCTGAGAGGAGGTGCAGGGATGAGCAAGGGTGAAGCTGAGAGATAACCCGACCCCCTCACCTCCACCAGAAACACTGTAGGAAGAGGCTGGGTGTGTGCGTGTGCGCATGTGAGTGTGCAGGGGTGGGGACAGAAAGGAGTGAGCTGTGACCGAAGCTCCAGATTGAACACCAGAATGAAACAAATGCAAGTGGCTAAAACGTTGTGGAATTGGGCCAAAGTGTTCCTTCGAGAGCTGCTTCCAAATGAAGGCGGCCTCCTCCAGAAGGTGGGGGGGGGGGGGGGGACAGATATGGGAACAGGCGAAACCATTTCAGGTAAAGGCTCCTCAGTACGTGGGTTCCAGTACTGCTGGGTGACTGAGTGGATT
The DNA here is from genome assembly GCA_004027555.1 of Craseonycteris thonglongyai. Taxonomy (NCBI): domain Eukaryota; kingdom Metazoa; phylum Chordata; class Mammalia; order Chiroptera; family Craseonycteridae; genus Craseonycteris; species Craseonycteris thonglongyai. The sequence continues at coordinate 50,322 of PVKE010006894.1, read as the reverse complement.
CCTGAGATGCCCCCCAAGTGCAAGTCCCCAGGGAAATCAGGGACCCAACAGGCATTTGGGGAAAGAGATGCTGCATCAACTTACCCAGCACACCCTTCGGTTTGAGTCTTTGCTGTGAACCCCTTTGTTCAAACAGCGTTTTCAGCAGGTCAGAGACGGCTCCGGTCATCTGCGTGCAGCGCCTGCGGCCCCTGGCCTTTGTAGCTGGGTCAGTGCCTCCTCAGGGCCAGGGGTTCTGCCCTTCTGAGTGAGCCTTCGCTGGAGAAACTTTATTCTTTTTTATGGCCAGTGGATGTTTAAAGCACCTGCCATGACGGAAATGAGGAAATAAGGAAGAGGGAAAAATAAAGGTGGGAAATCAGATGAGGGCACGGTAAGGCCCGCACATACGATCCTCCCAAGGGCTCGTCCTGTGCCGCGGCTGGAGGCGGGCAGCCGATGAACCGCTGGGCTTCCGAGCAGCCAGACAGAGGGGACGCCATCGGAGACCCCGCAGCCTTACCCGCGAGTGCTCAGCACTTGTCCAGGAGGAGAGACAGGGAAGGTCCTAGTGCAGACAAAGAGGACATTGGGTGACACTTCCTGGGGTGGTGGTTGGGGCGCCTTCCTCAGCACCCTACGGGATTAGTCCGAACTGCTCATGCAATCTCATCTCCCAAGCCCCTGACTGCTGGGATCCAGGCAAGAGTCCCAAGCCAGGTTGTGAGGTTCTAGAAGTGTTCTTGCCACGAAGAAAAGGACTTCCTCTGAGTGTAGTTTCAGGATGGGAGGGTATGAGGCTTCCAAGGAGAGGAGGAGGGTGGGGCTCGTGAAGCCAGCTCTCCTCTAGGTCTCTTATGTGAGATGAGAAGTGTCCTTGCCTTTTTTTTTTTTTTTTAAGGTATATTTTATTGTTTTGAGAGTGAGAGACAGGGAGAGAAGAAGGGGAGGGGGTGGGAGCAGTCTCCATAGTTGTACACCATTAGTTGTGACATGGTTTCAGTCCACACAGGTGGATGTGGGGCTGCGTGGGGTGGGAACTGAACTGGGGGCCTCCTGCGTGGCAAGTACTCCCCAGCTCAGCCTATGGCTCCACACAGGCCAGGGCTGGGATTCGATCCTCGGTCCCCAGGGCTGCAAAGCAAGTGCTTAACCTGCTGAGCCATCCCAGCTTCCCTAGTTCCTTCATTTTCTTATTGATCTTCTGTCTGGTTGTTTTGTCCATTAGTGAAAATTGGGAATTGAAATCTCTTCCTAGTATTGTGTTGAATCTATTTCTCCCTTCAATTCTGTCAAAGTTTTCTTCATATATTTAGGAGCTCTGAAGTTTGGTAAATAAATATACCTAATATATCTTCTTGGTCAATTGACCTTTTTGTCATTATATAATGTCCTTCTTTGTTTTTTGTAACAGTTTTTTATTTAAAGCCACTCCTCTTTTTCTGGTCACCATTTGTATGGATATCTTTTTCCATTCTTTCACTTTTTTATTTAGTTTATCCCTGTATCTAGTATCTCTTGGAAGATAGCCTATAGTGGGATCATATTTGCTTTCATCTATTCAGCCAATCTATATGTTTGGGGGTTTTAATAGATTTACATTTAAATTAATTACTAATAGGGAAGGTCTTACTATTGCTATTTTTCATTGTTTTCTGGATGTCTTGTAGCTTTATTGTTCTTCCCTCCCTCCCTTCCTTCCTTCCATTTGTGTTTCTGTGTTTTGTGTTTGTTCTTTTTGTAGTGATATGGTTTGCTGCCTTTCTCATTACCTTCTGTGTATATATGCTTTGTGGTTAGCACTATTATTAAACATTTTAAAGTTATAGCATTCTGTGTTAAACTGATAACTTCAATTGCATACAGAAACTTTCCTTTACAGCCCCACTCCACAGACTTTGTTATTGATGTCATCAATAACATCTTAAGTATTGCATACCTATTAATATGGACTGATGGTTATTTACATTATTTTGTCATTTAAATTCTATACATCAAAATTACATTAATATTTGTTCATATATTTACCTTTATTGGAGAGCCTTATATTCCCATAGAGCTTCGTGTTGCCATCTACCATCCTTTCATTTCAACTTGAAGGACTCCTTTTAGCATTTCTTATACAGCAGGTCTAGAGGTAGTGAACTCCTTCAGTTTTTATTTATCAGGGAGGTCTTAATTTCTAATTTTCAAAGGACAGTTTGCCAGATGCAGTGTACTTGATTGAGTTTCTTTGTTGAAGCACTTTAATGATATCATACCATACTCTTCTGCCCTTCAAATTTTCTGCTGAGAAATCTGCTGATAATCATATGGAAACTTCTTTGTATATGAAGAATTGCTTTTCTCTTCCTGCTTTCAAGATTCTACCTCTGAGGGAAGCCAGGGTAGCTCAGTGGGTTAAGTGCTTTGCAGCCCCGGGGACCGAGGATCAAATCCCGACCCTGGCCCGTGTGGCCCCATATGCTGAACTGGGGCGTGCTTCCCATGGGGGAGGCCCCTGGTTTGGTTCTTGCCACCTGGTTCAGCCCCTGGCTGGGGTGGGTGTGCTTCCCATGCAGGAGCTCCCACTGTGCGTGGCCCCTGCCCACCTGTGTGGAACTAAACTATGTGGAAAACTGATGATGTACAGCTATGGAGACTGCTCTGGGCCCTCCCTCCTCTGTCTGTCTCTCTCTGTCTCTGTCAAAAACAATAAAATCTTTAAAAAAAAAAAGGTTCTACACTGTCTTTGGACAAATTGATTATAACCTGTGGTATGGTTTGCTTTGGGTTTGTTCTAGTTGGAATTCTTTAAGCTTCTTGAATCTGTATGTTTCTTTCTTTCCTCAGATTTGGGATGTTTTAAGCTATTATTTCTTCAATAAACTGACTTTTTCTGGAATTTCCTTAATGTGTATACTGGCCCCCTGATAGTGTCCCACAAGCTTCCTTTTTTATTTTCATTCTTTTTTTCTTTTTGTTCCTCTGACTCAATAATTTCAAATGACCTGTTTTCATGTTTGCTTGCCTGATCCTCTGTTGTTGAACCCCTCTATTAAAATTTTTAGTTATTGTATTTTTCAGCTTCAGAATTTGCTTTTTAAGTTTCTCTTTGATAGTCTCATTTTGCTCATGCATCACTTTCCTAATTTATTTCAGTCATTTGTGTTCTTTTAGTTCACTATTTTTATAACTTGTTTTAAATTGTGTCAGTTTATAGATCTGCATTTCTTCACTGTTGGTTTGTAGTTTTATTTTGTTCCGTTGGGCCACGTTTTCCTATTTTTGTATGGTGTGTGTGTATACATTTTTTTTGGCTGGAATTTGGGCATTTGGGGAAAAAATGCAGCTCTCCCAGTTTTTGCATACTGGCTTTGTGTATGGGAGGACCTTCACCAACCAGACTACCTATAGGTTCTAGTATTGGGGGAAAATTTTTTTTTTACCTTTCTCCCTTTGGTGTCTGCCAGGCAGAAAGCGGTTCCCAAGTTGCTCCCATGTTGGATCCATGGTACATACTCTTTTGTTTCTATCCTGAGAGAGAGCAGGGGTTTCTCCCAGTTGCTCTGTACTGTGAGACATAGAAGGGGGGACATGAACAGGTGCATCAGATGTGAGGTTTTCAACACCTTTTCCTGGAGTTCCTTCTTGGTTTTATAATGGCCTGGGTGCTGTAGCTTCTCAGTTGGTCTCTAGTGTACTTAGAGTTTTTCCGGTCTCTATACTAACAGTGTCTTTGTGGGGAAAGGAGGGTCTGTAGCTTCCTAGTCCACTTATCTCACTGATGTCATTCTCCAGTGGTCCATTCCTTTTTTTTCTGAATAATATGCCATTGTATGGAGCTACCAGATTGTATTCATCAATCCACTAGTTTATGGACATTTGGTTATTTCTACTCTTTGGCTATTATGAATAATGTTGCTATGACTGTGAACAATTTTAAGGGAATTTTAGTGTTCATGTCGTTTTTCTTTTTCCCTGTGGCTCAGTTGACTGGTAGATACCACTACTTGCCTTACCCCCATGAAACTGGGATGCAAATAGTTCACTTCTTCCTTTTCAATCTCGTTGCTTTTTCTTACTTGCCTTAGCTAGAACCTCCAGTGCAAGAGTGAATACACATGGCAAGAACAGATATCCTTGTTGTGTTCCTGATCTTAAGAGGGGAAGCGTCCAGTCTTTCAGCATTAAATATAACAGTAGCTGTCAATTTTGGTAGCTGTGGATTTTTCCATAGAGACCCTTTAGATTTGGGAAGTCCCCTTCTATTCCCAGTTTGCTGTTATGAAAAGGGCGTTGGGGAAGCCGGGATGGCTCAGTGGGTTAAGCGCTCACTTTGCAGCACCGGGGACCAGGGATCGAGTCCCGGCCCTGGCCCGTGCGGAACCATATGCTGAGCTGGGAGCTCCCCCAGTTCAGTTCTCTCTCTCTGTCAGAAATAAAAATATATTAAAAAGAAAATTTAATTAAAAAAAAAGGGCGTTGGATTTTATCAGATGCCTTTACTGCATCTACTGAAATATCGTTTTTGTCCTTTGTTCTATAAATGTTTATTGCATGAATTTCATGTTGAATTAACCTTGCTTTCCTAGGATAAATCCCAGTTCATCATGGTGTGTAAATCCTTTAATATGCAGAGCATTTTTGTTGAAGATATTTGGATCTATAATCATAGACATTTGTCTTTATTTTTTTCCTTTTGTGATATATTTGCTGGCACCATAGTATGAATTGGTGTTCTTTTATGAAAGAGTTTGTAAAGGATTGGTATTAATTCTTTAAATGTTTAGTAGATGTACAGGTTTGAATAGTATTTCCCTCAAATTCATGTCTACTCAGAACGGGATTTAATTTTGATCTAAGGTCTGTATTAGTTTCCCGTAGCTGCTATAACACAGTACCACACTGAGGGGTGAACAGAAACTTACTGTTCTCGTCTGGAGGCTAGAATGGAAAATTGTGATGTTGGCAGTTTGGTTCCTTCTGAGGGATAACCCAATCCATGCTTTTCTCTTAGCTTCTGGTAGTTTAAGGCATTTCTTTGCTTGTAGATGTTTTCCCTGTCTTATCATCTTCCCTATGTGTCTCTGTGTCCCAAATTCTCCTTTTTGTAAGGACTTGTCATTGGATTAGCCCACTCTAACGACCTCATTATAACTTGAATACCTCCATAAAGACATTATTTTCAAATAGGACCACATTCTGAGATACTGAGGGTTAGGACTTTAACCTGTCTTTTTTGGGTGGACACAGTTCAATCCATAATACTATCTTTGCAGATATAGTCAGGTAAGAGGTCATACTGGATTGGAGTGGGTCTTAAATCCAATATAACTGATATCCTTATAAAAGAGACACAGACACACACAGAATATAATGCCATATGTACACAAAGGCAGAAATCGGAGTGATGTATCCATAAACATTAATTGCCAGCAACCAATGACCATATATATATATAAATCTTTTTCTGGACTCTATTCTACCACTATCTATTTGTCTTAACTCTAGTACCACACTCTTAATTACTATTTCTTTAGAGCAAGCCATAAAATTGAGTAGTGCAATAAGTCTTCCAATTTTTTTTTCTTCAAAATTAACTTAACTATAATAGGTCTGTTGCATTTCTATATATGTTATTTGCCAATTTATACAATGCATTCTCATAGAATTTTGATTTAATTGAATGTATTAATTTGTGCAAAGCTGGTATTTTAACATTATGCAGTCTTTCAACCCATTAGCGTAATATATTTATTACAGTATTCTAGTTTCGCTCAGCAACATTTTGTAGTATTCAGGCTAGAAGTCTTGTACATCTTTTGTTAACGTTTTCAAGGTATGACTTATTGGCTGCTATAATAAATAATATATTTTATAATTTAATCTTTGTTTTTGTTAGTGTATAGACAATGACTTGAGTTTTGCCTTATATCCTGCAAAATTGTTAGTTCTGGTAGATTTATCAAGCAAACACTTGGCAGTCTGTGAGAAATCAGAATAGGAGCAGTGTCATATAGTTGGAAATATGAGGGCTGTGCGGAAAAAATCCAGCCATTGCCAATTTAACGAGAATGGTCACATGGCTGGATACTTTCCGGACAGCCCTCATACATCTAATTTTCCAGAGTAAAAAGTGATTCACTTTTTGTATACCTCCTCTCAGTTATTACCTCAGAAACACTTTCTGACTTTCTTTCTCTTTGAAGAACTTGTAATTCTGGAGCTAAACTTACTCTTGGTATACTTCTTTGGAGATGCAAGGAGCACCAAATATTTACAAAGGAACCTCTGTTTTATTGAATGTAGAGCAGGGAAATGAGGACATGGCCTACATGCTGCTTAACTGCAAATGGTGAATGAAGTACTATTTTTTTTTTAAGAATGCCAATTAGAACAGAAAGATATACTAAAATGGATTGGGATTGAAGTAGGGTGTATAGATTTGTGGGATTCAAATTACTGTCACATTTACGAATTATTCTTCACTGGTCAAATCATCATCCCATCTTTCCATCCTTTACTTTAATTCATTCTTTCTGCCTTGATTTACAACAGAATTAGCATACTGCCTAATCTACAAATGGCTATGACCAGGGACCCCATTTTAACTTCAAATAACACCAATGTAAGGCACAACTATTAAGGAATATTTTATATTTTTAAAGTATTTAGGAATTCTTTAATTAGAAAAATAAAGGCAATGGGATTATCTATCAGGTTCTAAAAGTACCCATGAATTAAATCACTCACATTCCCCTTCTTAAACAAAAAACAAACCAAGTCATAAATCACATTGCTGCTAAGCTTTCTTACAGTAAAGAATAAGACCAAGCTATGCTAGAGTACAAAAACCTGAAATTCTGAGCATGAAAATAATTTATTGATTAGATATCTGGTTTATTCAAGCATTAGGTCTACTGTAGAATTAACAGCTCACTGAGCAGGAAAAAAAAATCCATATAGCACCTGCTCCATTTTAAATTTCCTGGGGACAAAATTTCTGCATTTTGTAGCATAGCCTCACCTTTAAGCAACCACGTGTGCTTCATATTGATTAACTTGAAAAAGCTATGAAAACTTTCTGTACACTCAACTTTACAGGTATCATTAGTGATGTAACTTTCAGAAACATTCTTAGGCACAAGAAATAGCACTGCCTGCAGTGAGAGTCCTTGATAATCTAAGAATATTATTTAAATATCATCTTACAAATAGGAAGGAAAGAAAATATATGCACTTTTACCAATGGACTGCTTTACATATCAGGAAAAATGTTAAGATTTCCTTGCTATGAGATTAAAACTTAATTTAACTGATATTCAGCTTTTAATTGATATTCAGGTTATTTTGCAGTATTAGAAATCAGAAAAAAAAGAAAACCAATTTAACCTAAATGAAATTTAGGGAAGAAATGCAAGATTAATAATCTGGAATAATAGCTGCACTTCTTTGGCTAACTCATTAAAAAATGCCAATTAAACATTTTCAGTCGAATTTTATTTTTTTTAAAAAGCAGCAGATCAACATTACAATTCAGGAACCTAATATCTAAATATGCACTTGACAATGAAGCACATCTGAGTATGGAGTGAAAACAGTTTTCAAAAAAAACCATCAGATATATCATCTCCAAATACCCAAATAATAAATCACTTCTGCAGGCCTTTTGTTGAGTGGAATCATAAACAAAAAAACTGAAGATTTATTGCTGTGAAAACAAATCTGTAGTACAGTAGTATGAATCTTGGGTATTAAGCATAATCAGCTGAATCAAGTTAAGAAGTTGAAAATCTAATAAGAAATTTGTGTGTGTGAAAAGTCTATTAGCCAGTTGACCCAAGAGCAACTGAGATATCCAACTTGTTCAGTGAGACTAGACATTATTGTAAATCTGCATTTTTGGAAGGCAATTAAAAATTACAATTCCAACAGCCCATCAACCAATTTTAAAAATTGTAGAAAGCAATTAAAACTACGTTCAAAGAGCCATTTTCCAGCTCAATTTCAGCACCCCAAGGAGAAATTAAAAAAGTATCCATGACTATCACAGATGAGAACAAAATGAATGTCATTGGAATTAGTTATTTTTCCCCACTGAGGTATAAAATCTATATAGAAATTTGATACTATACTATAACAAATTGTACTTCTCATAGTTCTATTTTAATTTCCTTTAAACCCTGTTTAATATAGTTTTTTTTTTTTTTTATTGTTGTAAAAATGATTTCATGATTCTGAATCTGGTTCCAGTTCTTTTCATATATCTTTATAGCAGTATTCAATATACTGGCTACCAGTTCTAATCAGAAAAAAAATTCTTGGAAATTTCTTCATTATGACAGCACATTCAGCAGAAATTACTGATGTGCAAGCAACCGTAAGAGGTGCAGCTTTCCAGAAAGCACATTTTGTCGTTTCACTGTCTGAACAGTCTTGACATTGATTCTTGACGAAAGCCTCTTCCAATCTTGTAAACACCAGTGTACAGTCTTGCTACACTGTAGTTGCACGTCCTTGGATAGGAAGGCTGGTTCACAGCTAGTGAGAAGCAAGAGTCTAAATTTTAATGGCTGAGAAACCTTACATCCTGTGGGAGGAAAGCACTTTTTCTTCTTCGCTACTTAAGAATGTGGCAGAAATGTATGCTGAGGTAGCCCAGTCAATCCTTATTTTTTTTCTTTTTGTGTAAATTTGGACTCAGAATATTTCTGGAAGGGTGACGTTTCGAAGAAGCCACTGCTGGGACCGGCTTCCATTGCAGTCTCTAATGCTGGGCACCTGATTATCCTCTTCTGTGGCTTTATCCAGGCACTGGTTACTATTCACATGCTGCAGGGTTAATTTCTGAAAGTGACAGGGAAAAAAAGCCTTAATGTGAAAGTGGAAAACAAAACCAAAATCAAACCCAAACATCTCAACCATTATTTTTGATGATTAGAAAATTCCTCTATAGACAAGGGTTTTGTTGTTTCTTTTTGTAACATAAATTAGTTAACAATGTAGAGGCATCTATGTAAAGATAACCTCATGTGGGAGGAGACAGGAACTCTGGTACAACAGTGTATACTGGCCTAGTGGTTAAGATGACCTAAATCCTGTATCTAATTCTGCCATAAGCTCTGTAACACAGAAATTTAATTTTTTTTGTGCTTCAGTTTCCTAAAAATATGATGAGATTAGTGGTACCTAATTTAGGATCCTCAACCTATTTTCAAAAAGCTATTTCAAAATTGCTTCATTTCCCCATGAGGCTGTTTAAATTAATTCTGTGACTCTAAACCCTCAAGTCCTTTTGAAGATTTAACATATACACGGACCCACACTACTGAATGTGGTACAGGTTAAGGACTCCAAAACAACTGTGAAGTAATTTGCATTAAGCATTCATTATCTTTTTTTTTTTTTATATCTTTTTATATTTATAGAGAGTAATTGTTTTTTATCTTCAGTGCATATTTATTTCTATTTTACTTTTGACAGATAGAGAGAGAGACAGAGACAGAGACAGCTAGAGAACCGAACTGTGGGAACTCCCCAGTTCAGCATGTGGGTCCTGCCTGGGCTGGAGCCGGGATTCGATCCTCGGTCCTCGTGGCCTCAAAGCGAGCGCTCAACCCACTGAGCCGTCCCGGCTTTTCCCCCATTATCTTTTAAGTGTATACATCTATAAGGAAATGGGAAATATGTTTAGCAAGACACATTTAATCTCACTTTATACATCTGCAGATGTCATAGTTTATTATCAGCACTGATTTTAGGTTCAGTATTATACACTTTAATTCTTATAAATGCCTAAGAATAGAACCTGGAAGAAAGCAGGTTGTTTTTCTATGCAAATGATGTGTAGTTTACTTGTTAGAGAATGGGTTTTGCAGTCAGACATTTCTGGAGTAAATTCCAGATCTGTTACATACCAACTACAGTCATACACTGTTTAACAATGGTAATATGTTATGAGAAATTCATCAATTAGGTGATTTTGTTGTGTGAACATTATAGAATGCACTTACACTAACCTAGATGGTATAGCCTACTATACACCTAGGCTACAACCCTATATAGCATGTCACTACACAAAACAAGATTAAATCAAGCACAAGAAAAAATGATGCAACTAAGAGATGCAGTAAATACAAGATGTATAAGGCTGCTGCCTGTGTAATATGCATACTGTTACGGCAAACTTTGTACATAGCAAAATTACTCTTTTTATTGTTATTTTAAATACATTAAACCAGTAACATTTATTATTGCCAAGTATTATGTACTGAACATAACTGTATGTGGTATATACTTTTATAAAACTAGCAGTGCAGGTTTATACCAGCATCACCACAAACAAGTGAGTGTTCTGCGGCAACAGCTATGTCACTAGGCAATAGGAATTTTCCAGCTCCATTATAATCTATGGAACCACCACTGAATATGTGGTCTGTTGTTGACTGAAACCTTATGCAGCCCATGATCATATGTGTCCCTGAGCAAAAACTTCTCAGAGCTCCAGGTTCCTTATCTATAAATTGTGGACAAAAGCACTTAAGAGTTGTTATAAGGAAAGACTAACATGTAAGACAGATCAGGGGTTGTATATGACAGTACAGGGAGAAAAATACAGCCAAAAACATAACTTTGGACATCTCCATTGAAGGGGTAGAATGAGGCAGAGTGAGCCAATCCAATAAAGGAACAGAGAGAAAGCCAAGAGAAGAAAGTAAATAGCAGTGCATCTAAAACCAATAGGTCAGAGGATTTTAAAATATCATTAGCTTAACAACAGTAAAAGCTGTAAGGAAAAAGAGTAGAGAATGTGCCTGGCTTTTCATCCAGAGCTGGTTCCATATAGTATAAGGCCGAGGCAGGAGCCAGTGTTGGAGAACCAAAGGCATGACTGATGGCTACTTATTCGTCATCATACAATGCAGGAGAAAAACAGGATGGCATGTAGAAAGCGAAACAGGAACAAACACCTTCCTTACATGAAGAACACTAGTGCTTGTAATAATCAGAAAAAAAAACAACAAAAAAAACCCCCGAGAAAGACATCCAGAAGATGCAGGGGATGGCTCCAGAACCAGCAAAGCAAAAGAACAAGTTGAGAGGTTGGCCAGATATGAGCAGGCGGAGAGAGGCTTACTGGAGATGCTTTGATTGAACTAGTGTCTTTGAGTTTTGCTATTAACCAAGGAATTTTTTTTTTTAAGTTTATTTATTTATTTTTTAAAATATATTTTTATTTTTGACAGAGAGAGAGAGAGATGCAGAGACAGAGAGAGAACTGAACTGGGGGAGCTCCCAGTTCAGCATATGGTTCCGCACGGGCCAGGCCGGGATTCGATCCCCGGTCCCCGGCGCTGCAAAGTGAGCGCTTAACCCACTGAGCCATCCCGGCTTCCCCAAGTTTTGCTATTATATATATGTTACTAAAAAATCATTATGAGCCAAAGAATTTCATTAACTGAAGCTCAGATTTCACCTATCTATTTAACTCAGTAACTTAAAAAGCCTACTCACTGATCCATTTCTCCCACGCTAGAATGCAGAGCTTGGGGGCATACAGAGGGAAGAGTGGATACTTAGTGACAAGGATTCAGGGACTGGAGGCAAGCCTAATTTAATTATTGGGGAGATTAACACATGATCATTTTACTGATGTTGTTTTTCCCTTTTGTCAAACATTAGAGTATAAGAACAATTTGACCTATATTCAAACTTCCCAAGAATTCTTCCTTTAGCTATAACGTATATAAGCATACCCAATGACACATACATTTTATGTATTTTATCCTATATGCAAATGGATAATTTACCAGGGGATCATACTCCCAAAGTTGGTTGCCTTTTAGGTGGTGGCATTTGAGCATTGTGACTGGGCCATTAAGTTTGGAGACATCCAAGCAAAGGTCATCTGTTCTAATTTCTTTGTTGGCAGTGTAAGAGAAAACCTGAAAAACGAACATGCACACATAAAAGCTTTAACAGTGAAATAGGCCAGCATTCTATATGCCCAATAATCTGGAAGAGAAAAAACAAGTATTTCAATACACATAATTTTTAAACTTTATTAATGTAACAGAGATAAATGACTCAGAAAAGCCACTACTAATTTTACACAGAAAAAATACAGAGTTGTCATGTTTGACTAAAAAGGGCAAAACAAATCTCACGCACAGCAATGTTCTCACAAGGGGCCTTTTTACAAATGTTTCATTTAAAAATAGTCACTAGATTATTTTTAGATTGAAAGCTCCCTTCTCTTAAAGGTCTTTATTATTTTCTCTTTAAAGTTAGGAAAATATTTCCTGAACAACATCATGAGATAAAAAAAAGACAGAATATTAAAACAAATCCAAAAATGATCCCTTTTAAAACCTTATTAAAAATACTTACCTGATTACCTCCCATACCATGACAGTTAAAAATTCCAACTTTTTCATTCTCTTTTCTAGCCATGTTATCTAGACACTGATTTGTTTCCACATTTCGTATCTAGAGGACAATGAATGAAAACATCAGGAGTTAAAAGAGGCTAACTAGACAGACACATATAGAGATACGTACACGTTAAAATCAATCTAAACTTTCCACTACTATAAAACAATTTCAAATTCTTATATCTTTTTTTTTATATTTATAGAGAGTAATTATTTTATCTTCAGTGCATATTTATTTCTATTTTACTTTTGACAGATAGAGAGAGAGACAGAGACAGATACAGTTAGAGAACCGAACTGTGGGAACTCCCCAGTTCAGCATGTGGGTCCTGCCTGGGCCGGAGCCGGGATTCGGTCCTCGTGGCCTCAAAGCGAGCGCTCAACCCGCTGAGCCATCCCGGCTTTCCCCAATTTCAAATTCTTGAGATAGGGGTTATGAGTTGGGTTGGGGGCAGGGGGAATCACTATCCAACTTTCTAAAATTCTATGGCTTAGAAAGGTCTTACTGTTTATACAATTTTTGTGTTTCAGGGAAGAATCCTTGACATTATTATCTTTCATTTTTCTAAGATGTTCTTCCAGGATTTATATTTAGTTCAGTAAGCTCTATTCTGCCTAATAATTTAAAATATTTTAACAACTTCCTGTGGACAGTGTTAACCATCAAGTTAAGGGGTATTACTTTCGATAATTACTCTGATGATGACTTAGGAGACTTATGGTGGGTATTTTTCAATTAGAGTTTGGAGCTTAACTGAAAGCCTAAGCATGGTGTGATGCAAACACCACTCTTTTGTTGGATGTTTGCCAGTTACAGAATAGAGTGGTTTGGGGATTTGGTATAGTACATCCCTATGAAAGCTGTTTTAGGATGTACCTATTCTAAATTATTTGAGATTAAAGATGATTACATAGGGTATATACTGTAGTTATGAGTTTTTAAAACATTGGGTTTGACAGGCAAATATAGACATCTCAACTTCGGGCGTCAGTAGGGGGAAATATGTGTAACGAAGGCAACATAGATGGATAACCTCCTATGTTGGCTACTTGTGTTACTGTCTCTAGCACTGTCCAACAGAACTTTCTATGATGATGGAAACATTTTATATTTGTGCCATCTCATACGGTAGCCACTAGCATATGTAGCTAATGAGCACTTGATCATTTTTCCCCTTTCTTCTTATTAAGTACTATAATATGTGGCTAGTGTGACTGAAGAACTGAATTTTAACTAATTTAAATAGCCATATGTGGCTAGTGTGGGTGCCATGTTGGATGCGCAGGACTAGATGCTGACAGGAAAAAATCTTCCACCTTTGTGAGGGCTGCTTGCCAGTGATGACGTGCACAAATAAGCTACAGAAGTCATTATCACACATTCTGTTCAAAGCAGGTGCAAGTGCTCAAGTTCATATTCTCTGGAATGAGTAAAAGTCCTAGGGAGATTTACATGATATCAAAGGGGAATTTTAGCAGGCTAATAGTTCTTTTTTATAGGATTTGTTTATGACTAAATAGCACATCTTTCTTGATAAAGCCAGACTTGCCAATGAGCCAAACCAAAACAGTTGCAGGCACCATGTACAACTGTACGAATGCTAGAGGGTAAGCAGGAAGTTTTCTATTTGAATCATAGCAATATCTGAACTATGGTGATCAGGGGGGAAATACCACACTTTCAAGGTGTCTGAAGGCAGATGGGTAGGATGAACAGGTTTGGGAACATGACTGACCTGGGCCTCACTCCCAGCTCTACCATTATTAGCCATGAGACCGTGGCAGGTCAGTACTCTAAGACAGTGATTCCCAACACCATGTTCTGAACAGTATCTTGCTAGGCATGGACACACGTGCCACCAAAAAAGGGGTTTTGTCATCAAATATGTTTAGGAAATACCGGGTTAAACAAATTGAAATCGCCTTCTTTACTGAAGGACTTCTAAAAGCCTTTTACATGCTGTAATTCTTGGTAGGGCTAGACTGGTGGTATAGGATATGAAAAGCAGAATTTCCCAAATATCTTTGGCTACAAAATCTACTCTACTCCTCTATCCTTTCTAATTGAACATCTTGAGGCATATCAGATATCAGCATTCTTTACACAGTAACTGGGAAATATTGCTGTAAGAACCTCATTTTCTCATCTGATAAGTCTCAGGTTTGCTCTCAGTATGAGATCTCATACAGAGGCCTAGCAGAAAATGACACATAGTAGGCCCATAATAACTGTCTGTTTCCCTTCCTTATCCACAAATCTAGCAACTCTTCAACTCCTTCTGAAGTAGCAACTTAGGTGTACAGTTATCACTAGAATATTGTTTTTGATATTAGGATTGAAAATTGTGAATGTACTCATTCCTGGGAAACAGGTAAGATATTTCTGCTATATTTTCCTTCAGAATCTTGGTACCTCCATTAGGGTAGACAACATAAGTGGTTAACAGATTTCTAGAATCTAGTACCATATAACAAAATCTGGAGTCATTATTTTACACTTTGTCATAAGGTAAAGATTGGTTAGATGTAAGGAAGAGTACGCGTGTTAGTGGTTAAGAGTATAAGCTCTCAGGTCAGACTGCCTATGTTCAAATCTTGTCTCTTCCATTTTGTGGCTGTGACTGGAGCCATGTTGTTTAAACCATTTACTTATGCCTCAATTTACTTACTCTGAAATGGGGATAACAGCACCTGTATGTTGTAGTGCTGATATGAGGATAAGATGAGTTAACATTTGTAAAGCAGTCAGATTGGTGCTTGACATGGAGCTCATGCTCACTAAATCTTAGGATGATCAGATCTGCCTGGAGAAGCAATTGATCAGTCCATAAGACTGGCTAAAAGTCTGGATTCTTTGCTTTCTATGTTGGTAGTTTAGAATCTTCATCTCCTGGATTAACATGTATTAGATATCACAATGAAACACATTTACTCAGTTCCAGGTGCTACACAGGAGCTTATGAGAGTTGGACTCAGTGATGCCAGAGACTAAATTTATACCTTCTAATTTCCCTTTCTACTCTAAACTCCCATGATTTCAGGTTTCCCTGGGCCCTTGAAGTATGACAAAAGGTCCTTGAAAGACTAAATTCCAATCCAGTGAAGGAAAGCTCACACAGGTGGAGCTATAATTGCAAGCATAAGATCACTCACTGGCTGCATTGTGGTAGGTGCTTTAGAACGACCAGGCCCCAGAAATCAGATGTTCCATCTGGATAGTGTGGCCTGACATTAAGGGTGCACAAGCTTAAGACCAGATGTTGAGTTAATAAAGCAATAACAGGCAGGCCACAGAGGGTTAAATTTGTTCCTTACACAGAAGGCCAGCTGGCAAGAGGCAGGTAAAAGGCAAGTTTGCCTTGGCAATCGTCTACTATGGGTTAGACAAGTGGCTCTTTGTAATATGCTTATATTCTGGCCCAGCTAACAATGCCTACGTGTTGTCCAAAATTGGGTCAGTTAAAGGAGAAAAACAACTTTTCATTCTCTATTCTAAAAAGCAAGTTATAGGAGCAGCTGCCATAAATCTTGTTCACAGCACATCACCCTCCCTGGGCCTTTCTTGACTGGAATGAGGTTACAGCTAAGGGAACACATACTCATTAATGAGGCAAGAAATTGCATACCCTTCACTTATTTGAGGGTGAATTCCTTAAAGTACGACAAAGTTCAGAGGTAGGGAAATTTCAACTCTGAAGTAGCCTCTGTGATGGCTAAGGACACACAGGAGCCTGTGCTTGTCCTGGCATGGGAGAAAACGCAACCAGGTTGAACATTCACTCTACCTCACTACCATCCAGCTACCTCTATGATCTATTTGCTCTTCTTCATCTTATGTACCTATTTTACATCTCTTCCTTATTTCCCTAAACCCCTATCACCACTACCCTCTCTTCACTCTCAGCCAATGATCTTGTGTTCATCTGACGAAACAGAAGTCATCAGAGGAGAACCTCCTCACACTTCCACTACAGACTGCCTACCAGCTTCTACCCCCAAATATGCCTGACCTGTAGTAGGCCTCTTTGCCTCTACCTTCCTCCCTATACCACCTGCACTTGTGCATTGGAGCTCCTCACCTTCCATCTGATTTCCACATGACGCCTGCAATCAGTGGCTTGTTTTTAGCATCTTCACATTTTTTTCTCTTTTGAGTCACTTGCACCAGCACACAGCTTCATCACAGCAAAAATAAACAAAAAATCCTTCTTTAACCCCATATTGCCCTCCAGCTACCACCCATTTCTCTGCTCTTCTTTACAACAAAATTTCTTGTAAGACTTGTCCACAATCATGATCTCCATTTGATTTTCTCCTTATGTCCCTTGAAACCACCAGGGATTTTGTCCCTACTAATCTCCATGGGAACCCTCTCAACAGAGTAAGATGAAGCCTACCTACAGCTTCTCCCTTGACAATACAATGACCAATTCTCAGTACTTGCCCTACCTGATTTCTCTGCAGTGTTCAACAGTTGGTCACTTTCCTTTGCTTGAAGTAAGTCCTTTACTTAGCCTCTGAGCTATTACTGTCCTGTTCCCCTTCTAATTCAATGGTCATTCTCAGTATTTTTTGGCTGATTCCTCAACTTCATAATTTCTAAATAGTAGAGTTCCTGTAGCTCAGTCCTCCCCCTCTTCTCCATCTACATTCATTCCTCCTAAGGTAATCTTATAAAATTCTCTGGTCAAAAAAACAACAACAAAAACACTTATATACTGACAACCCCTCTAGCCTCTCATCTAACCTACGGTACAGATTTTTAAATGCAACTACCTATCCAGTATCTTCACCTGAATCAAATTTAACATGTCCCAAGTGACCCTGTTGAATGACCTGCTCTGCAGGCTTCATTTCAGTAATGCCAACTTCATTGGCCCAGTTTCTTAGGCTAAATCTTAACATAATCCTTATCTATTCTTTTCCTTTCACCCATGTACTAGCTTCTCCTTTTGTTCCCACATAGTTCTGCCTAACATAGCAGACAGTCTGAACCTTTTCCAATGGAAGTTTGCTTGCATCTCTTTATGGCTTCCCATCTCACTTAGAATAAAACTCAATGTCCTGGGAAAGCTGGGATGGCTCAGCGGGTTAAGCACTCGCTTTGAAGCCCCGGGGACCAAGGATCAAAGCCCGGCCCCGGCCCAGGCAAACCCACATGCTGAACTGGGGTGTGCCCCCAGTTCAGTTCTTGCCGGGACCTATGTGGGAGGCTCCCGGCCCAGTTCCTGCCCTGGCAGCCCCATGCCCACCTGTGGAATGAAACTGTATGGAAAAACTAATCTCAACTATGGAGACTGCTCTGGGCCCTCCCCTTTCTCTCTGTCTCTCCCTGTCTCTGTTTCTCTCTGTCAAAAATCAATAAAATAAATCTTAAAAAACAAACAAACAAACAAAAAACCCAATGTCCTTACCATGCCTACAAGCTCTATGTGATTGGAACCTTACTGTATCTTTTACTACTCATCCCCTTTTTTACTCTATTCCAGACAACTGGATTCTTTGCTGTTTGTGGAACACGCCCAAGTACACTCTTGTTTTAGGGTCTCTGTACTTGTTTTCCTTGTACCTGGAATACTATTTCTCCAGAAATTTGCATGTCTTTCTCACTTCATTTAGCACTCTGCTCCAAAATCACCTTACATGAGAGAACTTCTAAAATTACCTTACATAAAACAGTACCACTCTATGCCCACCAGTCATTCTCCATCCCCTTTGCTCTTACCATCACCTGACATATTGTATATTTTTAAAAATCTTTCTTCCTTCAGAGATTATATGATCCACAAGAGAAGAGGTTTTATTTCTTTCACTGCTAGATTCCCAGTACTTAAAATAGCACCTATCACATAGTAGATATGCAAATACTTGTTGAATGAGTGAAAGGAACGAAGAGGTGACAACTCACTATGGACTAGAGAGGACTCTTCCTGAGTGTCAGGAAGATTCAGTCTTGGGGTGGGGCCTGGCTATGGCCCTGTCCATACATATCATCATTTGGTACTGTGACTTACAAAAAGGGAATTTTTGTCCTGCTATGAATTTCTGTGACAGAAGGCTGGATTTATTTTTCTTCCTATTTGGCTTCATATGCTTTCTAAAAGTCAATTTCATAATTAACAGACTTACAGTGAATTACAGATTGACCCAGTAAAAGCAAAATTCCTTTACTGTAAGTAATGTACTTTCATATATTCTTTTCTAGACTATTTAGAAAAACTGATGGGCATAAATATCTGAAGTGATTTACATGCCACCACTGGGTTGTGACCAGAAAACTGAAAATTACTGGCTTGACCTAATAAAAAGAGGGATCTTGGGGAGTTAGGAGATTATTATGAAAGGAGACCTAGAATCTTTATGTTCTACTGATTAAGAGTATTATACTATAAGTAAAGAAGAGAAGGAGAAACACAGCTTCTCAGTAGGACATAGTAGCCTAATACTTCTGTTCCAAAAGTGAGGGGAAAAACAGTTAAATTACAAAAGTCCTGTTTTTGAGGCTGCTGGAGAGCTGACAGTCACCGGTTATCTTCCTCTGTGAGGGCATTTGCTGATGGTGCAGAATGAGGACAGGGGGTGGCCCCCCAAAAGTACCTTTTCCCAGGGGAGAGAGCAGAGTGGTATTTTGGATATGTGAAGCTGGCATGGCAAATTAGAGGAGCCCCAAATGCAAGGCCATTTTCTTGATGGGACATTTGCTGAGCTCTGGGTGGGTAGGAAGTTGGGGCTGGAAAGGCAGAATGACATTGTCCACAATCTCCTGGTGCTTAGGATACAAATTACTGCTAGATAGAAGACCTTCAGAAAATAACTGTTGTCCCCACTGAATAAGGTGGAAGGCTCAAGTACTATTCTCAAAACCTCAGAAAAGCAAAATTTTCATGGTTGAAAAGACAGAGACCCCTCCATGACGTTATTCAAAAGCCATGGAGGACCAGAAATATACATGAGCCAGAGGGAATTGAGGATTTCTAAAATTGTAACCCACCCACCCTTAGTTCACAATCCTTGTTATAGGTTGAATAGTGCTCCCCCCGCCCCCTCCAATTCTTACTCCTGGTACCTTAGAATGTGATGTTATTTGCAGGTAATCGAATTAAAATGAGGTCACTAGGGTGGGCCCTAATCCAATATGACTTAGTGTCCTTATAAAATGAGGAAATTTGAAGACAGACATGTACACAGGAGAATGCCACATAAAAATGAAGGCAGAGATGCGGGGATGCTTCTACACACCAAGGAACAGCACTGATAGCAAACCACCAGAAGCTAGGGATAGGCAGAGAACAGTTCTTTCTCATAGACCTCAGAAGTAACCAAATCTGCCCATATCCTAATCTGAGATTTCTGATTTAGAACTGTGAGGCAACAAATTTTACTGTTTAAGCCACTCAGTTTGTGGAACTTTACTATGGAAGCCTCAGGAAACTACCAGAATCCTTGACTTGATCAGGCCCCTGGGCTAAAGAGAAGGACTATTTGGATTTCCTATACACAGTGGATATTTTTGGCTGGAAGGTAGAATGGATGGCTGTCAGCATTTTAGGAATACCATGAAATAGGGCACAAGAAACAGTTTCTTGTAACCATCTGGTAATTATAATGGAAGGTAAGGAGGTAAGTCTCTCATACCCAACCTGTACTGTGGGTAGCCACAAAGCTACAAAGGCCAAACTCCAAAGTACAAGTAATTATGTTAACTAATTATAATTATTAATAAGTACATTATTTCAGGTTTCAAGAAAATTTGCTAAATTCAAAGTGCAATAACTACAGGTATCACAAAAACAAACATGCTTACCAATATTCTTTCCAACCTCCCTTCCCAAACTGAGATTTAGAATTCCCAATGTTAAAAACAAACAAATAAAGCCAAAACCACAATTAATTATGAATGGTCTTTCAAGTTTCCTTGTCTATTCTTTACAATTTACATTTGAAGTTCCTCAAGCTTTGATTTGGGTTAATTAACACTAGGACATGCACTTTAGAAGTATATGATTTCAACTAAATGGGTCAGTTTGTTAATATAAGAAATTGAAGACACTAATATATTGTACCAAAAGTCCAACTGTAAAAGGCTAAGGATAGAGCATTCTTATTTTAATAAAATGTAACATGAGAAAAAATCAGCAAGGTTTCAAATTATGATGTAGACTGTGTCAACTAATAAGAACTTGAACACCTGAGGTTGTGTAATATTAGTATGAAGGTATTTCCTTATCGGAAGTTTAACAATCTTTGTTGATTTTGATACATAAATGAGAACATAATAACCACATAGAATACATTTGTTTTTTGTTTTTACCTCTCCCAAAGAGAAATAGTGACGTGGAATCTGAGAATCAGGATAAATATTCTCTAGGTACCAAGAGAAAGGCTTGCATTGGAGTTTGTGTCTTAGACCAAGTCTTGATGCTATATCTCCATAATCTACCTTCGTAACACCTGTTAAAAGAAATGAGTGACTGAATTATTAATGTTCTATTGAGTAACACATTTCTATTTCCTATATATTACATCTAATAAGCCAGACGAATGAGAAAAGTGGTGCCATTTTGGCCAACTGTGATGTGATATACCATAAATTCACTTCTGAAAGTATAAAACAAGGAAATATATTACTATGTGTTTTTCAAAGAAAAACTAAATTTATGTGAGAATGATACACATGTTAATATTAGAAATATAAGTTAGATAGGATCAGAAACTTTAATATGTTTAGGCAAAAACAAAAATCAAGATTTATTTTGCCCAAATATTAAATAGCACAATAGTTCCCAGTCATGTTTCTCTCACACAACTTACTGGATTGTGGACTCTGCTGCTTGACAGCCTTGTGGTAATTTTCAAATGAGGATGGAATGGTAACAATGTCAGACAGATTTATAGCTGAAGGAACAGCTATTCCCATAAAACTCTGCAGAGCAGAGAAAGTTCCTGGAGAAAAGTTGCCTGGAGGCATGGTATAGGGCTCTACACTGACCTTGAGATACTTAACACTTAAAATTATGTTAAACATTGCAGTTATGTTAAAAAAAACAAAAACAAAATCCACACATGGATAACACCTGGACTAACAGTAATTTCTACAATACTGATCTGGATACTTTATTGTTAGTATATCATACCAGGCATTTTTCTAAGTGCTTTTTATGCTGTGTCATTTCACTTATTCCTTACAACGACTTACAATGTAGGCGTTTTCCCTCTGCTCAAAGCTGCTTTCCAGCCCTCTTCTCAGAATGAATTAGGATAAGGGACAAAAATGTCAGTCTTGTTCTTCTAATGCAAACTAATGCTAACCTGGAGAAATTATATAGAAGAAATTCTTGAATTCATCCATCCACACTTCTGCAAGTCGCCTATTATTTTTATTGATAATCTGCCCTGTGCCTCCTGGAAATGTGTAAGGTGTAGCTTTCCGAAATACATGCCCAACATGTGAGCAAGTAACAATCTCCAAAGTTCCTCCACACTGCCAAATCTGAAAACAGCACAAAAGAAGACCAGTTTTAAACATGGTTAGTTTTTTTTCCTTTTTAAATATCTGTTCACATCTATTGAGTTTCACAGAATCAAGGGTATACAGTGGAGCTGCTATTATATGGCCACAAAGCCACTACTTTCTCAGGAGCAAACCTTCCTCTAATTCTTGGTTTTGATTAAAGCAGATGTTAAAGGCTAAATACAGAAAAGACATGAGGTCAAAGCAATGTTTTTCTAATTTCAAGTTATGACTCATACATAAAAGGATCATAAATTCAAAGTTGATGAATTGCAACCAGTGCTAACTAACAAGGACATACTGTTTTATGAAATGTTTATGTTTTTTTTTTGTGTGTGTGTTATTTGTGTGTGTGTGTGCTGTGTCTATAATGTATTTGTTAATATGGTTCATGGTAAAAAAAACTGACCATGCAGTGTATTCAGGCAGAAACCTATCTGTCCCTTCTCCGAAAATGTGTCATAACCTGTACATTAAATAGAACCTAGGAATCTAAACTGAATCTCTCATAAATTATTCAGTGAGAAAGCAATATCATGAGTTGTGGTCTGAGAGAGCATAAAAAACAAAAAGGGGCTAAGAGAAAGATCATCAAGTATGGCTTGACATCCTTAATTTAATCTAATTATTCTGTTCCTTTCAAAATACAGTTCCCATAAGTTAAAAATTTATCAACGATTTACAATTAAAACATATTTTGAAAAGCTTTGATTTTGTTAAACAGCATATCCAAAATAATCTATACCTTTTATGAGAGGGCAAAAGAGATCCAATAAGAACAAAATGATCTAGCAGTTCAGTGTGCTTTCTACTATAATCGATATGTCTAAAAACTGATTATTTTCATAAATACACATCATTTCAATAAAATGTTAATTTTAGGAAACATGAAATGCGTAAGACTTAAGCTCCACTGGGTTAAATTAATTTAGAGTAATTTCAGAAATCTATTGCCTTTTCTTTACACTGAAAAATATAAAGCTGGTAAAATGACCAGGTTTTATATAAGAGAACAATTTCACACCAGAAGGACAAAGGCTATTATAAGAAATAAAAATTTTTTCTGTGGTTAAGTACTAAAGTAGCATATACAAACCACAGTTACTTTTTGAGCTTGAATTACTTCCTTGAAAATAACAGAAATTAAGAACAAATAGGAAATCTTGTATGAATATTATAGGTAGACAATTAAGATAACTGAATTATTTGCTTAAAATAGTTTATAATAAACCCTTAATAATATCACCAAATATTTTATGGACTGAGGCTCTGAAGTCTCATTAAACACATACTAAATTCACTTAAAAAAAAAAGATTTTATTGTTTTTGACAAGAGCGAGAAGGAGAGGGCCTAGAGCAGTCTCCATACCCCCACATCATCAGTTTTCAACTAGTTTCATTCCACACAGGTGGGTGGGGGCCTCCCACATGGGAAGTTCACCCCAGTTCAGCATATGGCTACACATAGGCCAGGGTAGGGACTTGATTCCCAGACCCTGGGGCTGCCTGGGAAGCTCTCAACCCGCTCAGCCACCCTGGCATCCCCACCTTTTATTTTTTAGTTAGAGATAACATGAATAATTAAAACATATCCATATTTAGGGTTAAACAGAAAATTACTTTTTTCAAAGGGAACTTACCCTAAAGGAAATTTCTAGGTTTTCTCCTCCCCAAATGTCCATTCCAGCATCATAAGTTCCAATTTCCTGAAAGTAATCTCTGTCTATTGAAAAAAGGCCTCCTGCCATTGTAGGTGTTCTGAAATTCAATCATAATACTATACCATTAACAATTTAAAATTTATAATGTTTTTGTTTTTATAAGTAGTTTTATAACTGTTTATAACAACGGAATAAATACTTATTCTCACATTCATCCGAAACTTTCATAGGCCCTTAGGGGCTTTCTTTGTTTTTATGCTGTTATTTGGTGTTTAGGCATGACCTTCACCCTGGTCATGCTGTTACAGCTTCTGCATGGACATACATTCTTCTCTGCCTAGTCCCAAGGGCTCTTTGAATCTTTTGTACCTTTCTTCGTCCTTTGGGCCTGACTGAGCTTCCACCCTGAAACTCCTTAAATTGGAGATATTTCTCATAATCCTCTCCATCTGAGTGTGTACTTACTCCATAGCTTTCTAGCAACTATAAATTCAATTGACTATATTAACCAGCTAGACTCATGTTGGCAACTCTAACAGGCTAGGTTCTAAAGAGTGGCAAATATTGCACAGATATAAGATTAATAAACAGGATAAAAACAATGTGGCCCTTTTCCTATATTTGATAGAAACATTTAAGTAGAAAATAAAATCAATACACTCCTTCTGAGATCATCATACTGACCAAGTATGGTATATTGTTTGCAAAAGAGGAGTCCAATTTATCAAAACATGGCCCAGGTATGCATAGCAGGTGGGAATAGGTGGAATTAAGCAGAGAAATAATAATAAAGGAGGTTAAATGAATAAATACCAAGCATTTGATTTCCTTTGAAGGATGAGTATGGAGAAAAAACAAACTCTGACTAGTGGAAATTAATTAAATTCCAGGGAGAAGACACTATGAAGATCATATTTTAAGATGAATTGGACAACGCTGTAACCCTAAAATGTACCCATTCTATATGCTAGTGTGGGTGGCACATTTAGTTTTCTAGCGGAAACAGTTATTTGTATTTCACAAAAAAGTTAGGACTTACCGGTATTTTTATTTTATAAGAGAAAAAGAATGACATATCTTTGGAGTCAAAGAAAATAGGTCAACACTGAGAGCTATCATTTAGTACAGGGATTTATCAACCCTAGGTTTTGGGGTATCTATAAATTTCCTAGAATTACATGAAATACATCCTCTATTTCCCCTTAGAGAAGACTCATAGCTTTTATTCAAATTATTCAAAGCAGCCCATCATTTATAAAATATTTAGGAACGCTTGGTTTAGATTAAGCTTGTCTAACCCGTGGCCCATTTCACATGTGGCCCAGGACAGCTTTGAATGTGACTCAACACAAACTTGTAAACTTTCTTGAAACATGAGATTTTTTTTGACTTAAAAGAAAAAACTCATCAGCTGTCATTAGTGTTAGTATATTCTATGTGTGGCCAAGGGAAGCCAAAAGGTTGGACATCCCTGGTTTAGATGGTGATTTAACCTGTCAGCAAGAGTGTTTGGAAAGCCCCTGTATTAGAACTTGAGCTGGCCAGGGGAAAGAGATTAGGATTAGTGGAACCTCTCTTCAACCTTGCCAGAACTGAACTTGAATTCAAGAGAAGGTAGACCTGAGAAGCCCCGGACAGGAAAAAGCTAAAAAGCCTGGTTCTAGAGGAACTCTCACATACTACATAAGTAACAGGCTGATGTAACTGTAATAAATCCTAGGATGACCCAGAAACCTCCTGGTCTCAATTTAAAGGTTCTGAATAGTAAGAAGACTATTATTCCTTTCTGGGGGGAGAAAAAAAACACAAAACCTGAATATGACCAAATGTACAACAAAAGAAAAAAACAAATGCATTAACAAAAATCCTTTTTTTGTATTTTTGTTAATTTCTTTTTTTAATATTTAGAACAAGACTTTATTTTTAACCTTGCCAGTCAGTAACTATCATTCAGATGATACAAATCTGAATTTAAAATCTTACACTTTGGTACAAGGACCCAGTTTTAGGTAATATTTTCACATACTAACATAATTAATCAAGGGACAGTGTGATTCAAATTAAATGTTACTATCCTTACCAACTGAACTAAAGCACAAATGTGACTTACAGATTTGCAAAATGGTCATATAGAAATGAAAAAACATACCGTATTTTCCGGCGTATAAGACGACCGGGCGTACAAGACGACCCCCTAATTTTACAGTTAAAACATAGGTTTACGGGGAAAGCCGGGACCGCTCAGCGGGTTGAGCGCTCGCTTTGAGGCCACGAGGACCGAGGATCGAATCCCGGCTCCGGCCCAGGCAGGACCCACATGCTGAACTGGGGAGTTCCCACAGTTCGGTTCTCTAGCTGTATCTGTCTCTGTCTCTCTATCTGTCAAAAGTAAAATACAAATAAATATGCACTGAAGATAAAATAATTACTCTCTATAAATATAAAAAGATATAAAAAAAAAAAGAGTTGCTTATAAAAAAAACAACAACAAAAAAACAACAAAAAAGCAAAAAACAAACATAGGTTTAGGCCTATATTCGCTGTATAAGACTACCCCCCACTTCCGAGGCTGTAGTCTTATACAGTGAATATAGGCCTAAACCTATGTTTTAACTGTAAAATTAGGGGGTCGTCTTATACGTCCGGTCGTCTTATACGCCGGAAAATACGGTACATATTTCACTATCATTTATAATGTGCACTAGATTTATATAAAGGAAAAATTCTAAGTTTATCAATCAGAGGAAAAAGTGATATATGTGAAAGATGGCTCTATAGTATATATATGGAGCACAAACATTTCATGTCTTTCAAAAAATACTTATAATCCTTATAATATGAATCCCAAAGCTTCACAATACCCTGCCAATAACAATAACACTCTAGGAAAAATGTTTGAGAAATTAATTACCTAACAGGGAGAGTCCGATCACCTTTCCTTCTGTCCATTTCTCTTTGGGGAACAGGATACCAGCGAAAATTGAGCTTCCAGTTGAATCCACCATAGGTCATATCAGAACCTGCCATATACTCAAAAGTATCATCGCTGATCACATCAATGATAGGACATACCACTGTTTTTCTAAAATCATAAAAGCAATTATTTTTTCAATTACAGTTGTCATTTAATATTATTTTAGTTTCAGGAATACAGCGTAGTGGTTAAACATTTATATAACTTATGAATTAAATAATATAAAAATCTTTTAAAATGCTCCTTTTGAGGCCTACTATAAGAACTACTGTATTTGTATAACAATTATATACTGTTTTAAAAATAAAAATACATTCTATAATATGTTAAAGGATGAAAATATTTCCTGCTAAATTCTACCAAGATAGCATATTTATGTTTATAACTTGTTGATAACCTTCCATCCCTTTTTAATTCATACTTTTACATATTTGTCAACACACTGCCAGCAAATCTGATATTTTCACTGTAAGCATCACTGCAGGCATTTCTGCTGCATAACTGGCCATAAAAAAAGATAAAATGACAAGTAAAAGGGAAACATTAAAAGACATAATAAAACATGAAAAAATGAGCAACAAAAATTTAAAACTTTATTTAAAAATGTGTGTGAAATTATGACAATATTGACCAAATAAATATAGTAACTGATTTTATTTTGTGGACTGTACCTGAGCACTTGTCTTCCTTCCATGGGAAATGTGGGTTCAACTCTGAGCCCTCAAAGAGGGCTCTCAGGCTCTCTTTCTCCTCCCAATATAGTATGCTTCAAAATAAGAAGCCAACTGTTGGGGGAAATTATCATCTAAAAGAAATGTTAACTATTTTAAGGCCTTCATCCTTCATCACTATATAAGCCAAGCTTGTCCAACCTGTGGCCTACCAGCTGCATCTAGCTCAGGATGG
Source organism: Craseonycteris thonglongyai (assembly GCA_004027555.1). Taxonomy (NCBI): domain Eukaryota; kingdom Metazoa; phylum Chordata; class Mammalia; order Chiroptera; family Craseonycteridae; genus Craseonycteris; species Craseonycteris thonglongyai. The sequence continues at coordinate 22,875 of PVKE010006894.1, read as the reverse complement.
CTTCTAAATGCAGCCAAACACAAATTCACAAACTTTCTTGAAAACACAGATTTTTTGCAACGTTTTTTGTTTTTTTTTTAAGTTCCTCAGCTGTAGTGTATTTTATGTGTGGCCCAAGACAATTCTTCCAACATGGCCCAATGAAGCCAAAAGACTGGACACCCCTGATATAAACCATTAAGTATATATAATATAAAATGTGAGTAACTGTAAGAACTTCATCAATGGAGAAATGAAACCAAACTGACAACTAGACTAAATATATTAAGTCTGCTGAAGGCAGATGATTTGTCAATGTAGAAATGAAACCAACAAAACAAAACTGTCAACCAGTTATTCTTTCTATAGCAAAAATGCCACAGCCAAAGTACCTAGAACCTAGTTTTCAAAAAGAACACACTTACTACTACATATTTAATTATTTTAAGCGAATAATTTTCTTAATACACAACTCTTGGACATCTGTGTTCCTTATAGTTTTTTGCTATTCATTTAAGCAAGCTTGTTTGTATAGATAATATTTCATTTTGCTTAAAAAAAAAGATTTTATTGTTTTTGTCAGAGACAGAGAAAGAGACAGAGAGAAGGGGGAGGGCCCAGAGCAGTCTCCATAGTTGTACATCATCAGTTTTTGACATGGTTTCATCCCACACAGGTGGGTGGGGGCTGCACAGGGTGGGAACTGGGCTGGGTGCCTCCTGCATGGGAGGTATACCCCCTGAGACAGGGGCTGAAGGGGGGGGGCAAGAAACCAAACTGGGGGCCTCCAGCATGGGAAGCACACCCCAGGTCAGCATATGGGTCTGCACGGGCCAGGGCTGGGATTTGATCTTTGGTCTCTGGGGCTGCAAAGCAAGCCCTTAACCTGCTGAACCATCTAGGCTTCCCCAGGTTTGTTTTAACAGTAAACTTTCAAGTGAGATTATGGAATTAAAGTAAGGAATGTTTTTGTGGTACCACTCTTTACTGCTTTTCAAAAACGTTATATGTATATGTATATATTTCTCCCTACAGTGACCCTAAAATGCTATCAACTCTGGATGCTATTTTCTTACATTTCTGTTAATGTTAAATAGTTCTTGGGATTTAAAATTTTTATTTTGTAATCACCCATGTATTAAAAAGGATATTTTCAAGTCATGTCACAGTTAATGACAGACAACTAAGGAGACCACTCTGGGACCTCTCCATTTCTCTCTCACCTCCTCTCAGACAATAAAAAAATAAATAACAAATAAAAAGGCTATTTCCCCCACAGGTTTGCTACTTTTTCATTCAAACTGTCTGATCGTACACATGAAAAATTTTTGTTGTTGGTACTGTGATGTATATTTTATAAACCTGAGAAACCTCACATATGACCATACCCTCTCTCAAGGAAAGGTACCTGCTCAGAACCTTTGGCAGCCACATTTTAGAGTATGTGATATCCTCCCCATCCAGTTGATGTCTTATTTAGGAAATCTTCCTCTATTTCAAAATCATAAAGATGTTCTATGATGTCTTTGAAAAGAATTATATTTTTGCTTTTCATATTTGTTGATTTGGGGTATGATATGCAGTTAAGTACCCAACTTCATTTATTTTTTTTATGGATAAGCAATTGTTCCAGCATTATTTATAGAATGGTCCTTTTTTTCTTCTGCTGTAATTATCAGTGCCTGCTCAATCATAAATCAGGTTTCTATAAAAACAAGGGATGAGGGGATGCTGGGATGGCGCCGGAGGTTGAGCGCTTGCTTTGCAGCCCCAGGGTCCGAGGATCGAATCCTGGCCCTGGCCAGTGAAGAATCATATGCTGAATTGGGGTGTGGCCCCAGGTCAGTTCTTGCTGGGGCAAGCTTCCCATGCAGAAGGCCCCCAGTCTGGTTCCTACCCTGCAGACCCGCGCCCACTTGTGGAATGAAACTATCTCAAAAACTAATGACATAAAACTATGGAGACTGTTCTGGGCCCTCCCCATTCTGTCTGTCAAAAAACAATAAACAAGGGGAAAGCCGGGACGGCTCAGCGGGTTGAGCGCTCGCTTTGAGGCCATGAGGACCGAGGATCGAATCCCGGCTCCGGCCCAGGCAGGACCCACGTGCTGAACTGGGGAGTTCCCACAGTTCGGTTCTCTAACTGTCTCTGTCTCTGTCTCTCTCTCTATCTGTCAAAAAGTAAAATAGAAATAACTATGCAC
>PVKE010006894.1:0-20593 GCA_004027555.1 Craseonycteris thonglongyai | reverse complement strand
TTAAGCGCTCACTTTGCAGCGCCGGGGACCCAGGATTGAATCCCGGCCCCGGCCCGTGCGGACCCATGTGCTGAACTGGGGAGTGCCCCCAGTTCAGTTCTCTCTCTGTCTCTGTCTCTGTCTCTCTCTCTGTCAAAAACAATAAAAATAAAAAAGAAAAGAAATAATTCAGTGGTACCTCAATACTTGTTGTTAATTGGTTCTGGGAGGAATGACAAGTACCAAACAAACGATGATGAGTAGTGGGAGAACACTTTTGCATCAAAAATCACCGATTATTAAATTCGGAGTTTCAAAGCATTTGACTGTATAGCTTTAAAGTAAGTCTTGACATCTGCTAGGACAAACTCTGTTGTACCTGGCTCCTTTTCTTCAAGAGTATGTCAGCAATTTTTTTATATGCATTTCCATACAATTGTTAGAATAAGCGAGCTCCTCTGAGAAAATTCTGTTGAGATTTTAATTGAAGATGCACTGAACTTATAGATCAATGTGGGGAGAATTAATATTTTTAAATAGACTTTTCTATTCATGAATATTATCCTTCTCTTCATTTAGGTTATTTTCCAATAAATTTCAATTGTTTTCTATTTCATGCATCTTTTGTTAAACATATAACTAAATTACAGCCTATGGGCTTCACTGCCACTTCAAATAGTATCATTTCTTTTTTTTCCTTTACATATAATTACTGAGGTAGAGAATGCAATTGACTGCTCTGTAGGGATCTTATGTTTACCAGTGGGCTAACTTACTATTTCTACTATTTTGTGTATAGTTTTTCTCATAAAAAAAAAATCTGCATGGTACCAGGATAGCTCAGCGGTTGAGTGCTTGCCTCCCAATTGGGAGGTCTGGGGTTGGATTCCTGGCCCCAGCCTGTGCAAACTGCTGTACAACTGGTGACCTCCAGGATGGCTCAGCAGTGAAGGTTTTCACCTCCCATGCAGGAGGCCCAGTTCAGTTCCCAAACTGCATGGCCCCACACCCATCTGTGTGGAATGAAATGGTCACGATGAATGATGTACAACTATGGAGACTGCTCTGTGCTCCCCTCTCTCAAAACAATAAATTAAAAAAAAAATCATTTGCAATTGGAAGCTGGGATGGCTCAGCAGGTTAAGCGCTCACTTTGCAGCCCTGGAGGCTGAGGATTGAATCTTGACCCGGCCCATGTGGACCCATATGCTTAACTGGGGTGTACCCTCAGTTTGGGTCTTGCCGGGGCCTATGAGGGAGGCTCCCAGCCCAGTTCCTGCCCTGCGCAGCCCCATGCCCACCTGTGGAGTGAAACTATATGGAAAATTGATGCTGTCAACTATGGAGACTGCTCTGGGCCCTCCCCCTTCTCTCTGTCAAAAAACAAAAATAAATCTTTAAAAAATCATCTGTAATTGATGGCACTTTTATTTTTCTCCAATCCTTATAATCTTTTTTTATTTCGATATTACTACAGAACCTAAGGCTTTTGATATACTGATTAACAGTAATTCAGGGCACCCTTATCTTGCTCCATATATTAAAAAAATACTTTCAATATTTCTCCATTAAAATATTTGGTTAAGGTTTTTTTTTAAGCTGTCCCTTCTCAGTTTAGTAAATTTCCATTCTGTAATAATTCACTAAGTATTTTTAATCACAAATTGACACTTTTTCTGTATCAAAGTGACCATAGGGTTTTAATGATAATCAGTTTCAGAAATGTTAATGGAGATTATGTGAATTGATTTTGTGATATTAACTAAACCAGTCATGATATATATGTATATGCATGTATATATGTTACATACTAATATATGTAACATATATGTAACCCCACCACACCCCTGTTGGACTCAGTTTGCTGGTATTGTGATTTTTTTTTTATTAGCTTTCTTAAGAGGGTTTGAGTAATTTTCCACCTACTTCTCTGGTTTTCCTATCAAGGTTATACAACTATCATAAATAGAAGGGAGTTGGGTCATCAGTTTCTATATTCTGTTTATAAATTCTTAGGGGAGATTTGTTTCCCATCCTCCACCTCATGCCAAGGTTGAAATAGGTAAGTTTTCTTTGATGTGGTAGGGATTTCTTATTTCTCACTCTCATTTACACTGAGGTACAGATGTCAGAATCCTAGCTTTACTTTAAACAGGTGTTTGCTATTCATTTTCCCACCTTTGGTGGGGCCTAGGCCTTGTGTCTTACCTTTCCATCTATGTCTGTTAAGGCAAAAGATTAGTGTACCCCCAAATCAGAAGAAACCCTACCAGTGAAAGCTGGCTTTAATGTTTGAAATGCTCACTTGTTCTCACTTCGTTTTGAGATATTGCAAATTTTCTTACTTTGGTGGCAACTCAGCAATGCACTTAAAACTGTGTTTTGTATATTATACAGCATTTTGGTTTCCAGTTGTAAAAGTTATTCAGAGCCTGTAATATATCTTACTGCCCAAACTGGAAGTTGTTGTGCTTGTTATTTCAGCCAGTTCTCCTTTCATAGTTCTGTTGTCACCTTACATTTCTTCTCTCCATGGGTCTAGGCTTCTGCTTCACAAAGGCTATGTGTTGTCTTAATGCAAGCAAATATTTCCTAAGTCAGTCACCTATTACTTATAGAAAACAATTTACAGAGATAATATTCTGTTATTTCTTCAGGCAATGTTGCCACTCCTAAAGTTGCTGTATCTCTCATGGCCCCAATGCTAATTTTTCCTATTTATCCATCTTTGAATGGGGATAATAAGTCCAGCAGTTGCTAACAAACACAATAGATGTAGTGGCTTTGAGTCATACTGTGCTCCACTTGACTAGTTAAAATGTAAACTGCTAAAACATGAACTGCATGCTAAGATGACGAACAGAGCCTCTAGCTCAAAGTTCGATGACAAGCAGAAATTCAACTAATATAGGTCCAGCAGACTGAAGTTGGGTTCTTATCTGATACATAAGAACTAAGCCAGAGCCTAGCAGTAGATAGTTTTTTGGGGAAAAAAATCATGAAAGACTACAACCACAGGCATCTACAGCTCCCAATGCTCTTCCTGTATTATCTAAAATTATAAGGCTTTTCAACATATAATTAAGCATTTTAGGATGCAGCACATACATACCTACCCCCTTCTACTTCTTGCTGTTCTACAGTTCCAATAAGGATGTAGACAAAGATGAAATGACCTGCCCGCCCCAGTGTTAGCCTTAGAGAGTAGGGGCAAGTAAAGAGTTTTATCCTATCTTTCTTGAGTTCATTGTCCCTCTGTTCCGCTCCCATTTAGTGAACAGAGTATATGTATAGTATACATCTTACCAACATGCTTCCTAATTAACAAGACAGTTTGCAAACATTCCTTCCAGACGTTTTAGAACATGGTCTTCCTCATATTTAGTTTAGAGTGCTCTTTATGAGTATTTTAATAGAAACTTCAGGGGAAATCATATTTGTATTTATTTTAAAATACAGAATTTTGCCATTTACCACATAGTTTAGGACAAGTACAATGAAACAAATTTATAGATTCCAGGAAATTACCTGTCATGTTTGATCCTGGCTAACAGAGGTTCCAGCCATCCCACTGTACACTCACAGTGAGCATCTAAGAAGGTGATCACTTGGCCTTTAGATACAGCAGCTCCTTTTAATCTAGCTCTGATCAACCCAGAACGTTGTTCCATTCGAATTACATGAACTGGCACTTTTAATTTTTTCACATAACTCTCTAGAGGTCTTTTCAAAAAGTCTGAAAAATTAACAAAACAAAAATAACATGAAAAAACTGACTTGTCATTATCCAGATGTAAAGAAATTTTTATGTGCAAAAAATATTCATTCAACACATTTATTAATAATAGTACACACTTTTAATGAGGCTTCCTGACTCATAAACCTATTTTGCTACAGAAAGCCTTTTTATTTCCTGAAAGAAAGTACTAGGAATACCTCTACCTTATTACATGAGGAATTAGGAGACAGCCTTGAGGTTCAGGTTCAATCAGATAGGCATATTGCCACATTTCTCTGAGCAACTCTTTGTCAGGCTCAATTCTTCTTTTTCTAATCAAGCTTAAGGATCAGGAACAGAAGGAACGCAGTTTAAGAGCATTAAATCCAGACCGCAATAGAGTAAAGGAACAGAATATAGAAATAGCAATAGCTGTAAGAGTTTAGAAAATTATGGGATTACTTCAAATGTAGAAACTAATTATCCTATTGATTACTATAGTCTTTGACTATGTAGTTCTTTTATCAGAAGGTATGAAGTGAGATCAAACTCAGTAGAGAAATGTTGGATTGTAATTGCAAGACCTAACAGAGCTCCTTAACAGACAACTAGGTCTAAATAAAAATGGTTTTAAGAGGAAAGGGAAATTGAAGAGGAAAAGGGAAAGGAAGAGGAGATGGGTATATGAAATCAATAATTTTCCTGGACCTGTGCAGATAGAAGTCAAGCCCCTAAGCCAAGGATGCTGTGCCTCCAAAGTACATAACTGACTTTAAAAAGCAGGAAACGCTCAGCTTCCTCCAAGCTATAATATTTGGTATGGCCAAATGTTTTTCTAATTAGTTCCCATACAATAGGTATAAGGATACGCTCTGTAGGGAAGGAAAAATTTGAGATGAAACTACTAGAAACTCCTATGACTAGTTTTGTGCCATAGTAATCTAATACTGGGAAGGTCATATGGAAATGAAAGTGTGCAGGGGTTCTTTACTAAAAGTGGGGATTCAAACAGCTTCCTGTATGGCATAAAGAGAGACAAATAGGAGTGAAATGATTCTTGTCTTTTGAACTAGTAAGACTGGAATGACTCAATATTAAAATACTCAGGGATATGAAAACTGTGAAAGAGAAAGTCCTCTACATCCCACTGTACCAGAGTACCCATCATTTCTATTGCTGCCAGTATACCAGGACTGTCCAGGAAATATCCAGCCATATACGCCCTTATTTTTCCTACTACATGGCTGGATACTTTCCAGACAGCTGTCATATTTCCCAATGTACCTGGGCCAAAAACAGTATAGTCAAGGTTAGGAGACTCATAAACAATATGTCTCCCAGTAGGTTTTCCCTCAAGTATTATACAGCCAAGTACTTCCTAAGAATCCAAGCAATCTAATTCCTAAATCTCACATCTTTGAAAGCTGTAATACTCTGTCTTGTCTATAAATAAAGAGAAAAAAATGCATGACTTGTCTGGTAGCTCAAAAAATTTACTATATCACAAATTTTCTTTTTTTATATTTATTTTTGACAGAGAGAGAGAGAGAGAGAGAGAGAGAGAGAGAGAGAGAGAGAGAGAACTGAACTGGGTGAGCTCCCAATTCAGCATATGGTTCCACACGGGCCAGGGCCGGGATTCGATCCCCGGTCCCCAGCGCTGCAAAGTGAGCGCTCAACCCACCGAGCCATCCTGGCTTCCCCCTCACAAATTTTCTTGACATCTTTATTTGACATCTTTGTGGCTGGCTTTCATGCAATAAGACTAAGAAATAAGTGTCTCCTAACAATTGATATAGAATTATGGACTCAGGGATGAGATGGGGATGAGTAGCTATTCAAGCCTCATTTTACAAAAATGAAGTGGTTAGGGTGTGTGTGTGTGTGTGTGTGTGTGTGGTTAAGTGATTATGATTAGAAGATACTATGTAATTCAAAATTAAGAGAATTTTGTTTATTAGAGTATCTTTATAGCTATTAGCCTATAAATGGATCCCTAGGCATCTCTCAATTAGGGGTTGTAAGGTTATCAAGAGTGAGTGTCAGGGAAAATTTCACTGCTCACACCAACATCTGAGAAATATAACCCAAGAAGTCTAAAGAGCTATAAAAAGAGCAAGAATTTAGAGTCTAATAAATGTGACTCTTAATCCGTACTAAATTAAGAATCTCTATTTCCTTTTGTGTAAAATGAGAATAAATCATCTCAGATTAGGAACATTCTATCAGTTCTAAGTCTTAAAATAACCTTCTGAGATGATGATTACTAACTTTTGACATGAACTAGGGATTCAGACTCTATCTTCATTAGAGACCCTGTAACAGTAAGTAAACTTACGACAGACATGATGTACACAACAGTTAAGAGGTCAAGTTCTTGGTTTTATACTAAGCTTCATTGTCTTCGTTGATAAAATGAGGATAATTATAGCACCTACTTCATACTTTTTAAGTAAATGGTACTGATAACTCAGTAGGTTAACTGTGAAATCAAGTACAGTATCCTAAGGCCATGAGCAAATTATGTATGCTTCACAACCTAAGTAGGAAGGTTCCGCAAGAATTAAAAGCAAGGGTTAACTGACTGATAATATTATTCTTTCATTCATTCATTCATTAAATAAATTTTGAACTGTTTACCGTGAACACTCAGGTGATAATGGTTAAATCTCTGCTGAGAGCTATGGAGGGATAGAGTGTTCTGAGATGTACTCAGAGGGACATGACCTGGTTTTGGGAGGTCAAGGAAGGCTTCTCTAAATATAACTTGATTCTGAGTACCGTATTTTCCGGCGTATAAGACCGGGCGTATAAGACGACCCCCTAATTTTACAGTTAAAACATAGGTTTAGGCCTATATTCGCTGTATAAGACTACAGCCTCGGAAGTGGGGGGTAGTCTTATACAGCGAATATAGGCCTAAACCTATGTTTTAACTGTAAAATTAGGGGGTCGTCTTATACGCCAGAAAATACGGTAAATGTTTGACCTGAGATGTGGGGATGGGGTAGGCACAGAATGGTTCAAGATGTGACTGGAGACACAGGCAGAAGACAGGTCATGCAGGCCTTAAGAGGAAAGGTTTTAATTGGAGAAGCAATATGATCAGATTTGCATGTTTAAAGGTTCACTCTACATGCAGTGTATTGAAGATGGGATGGGATAAGAGTGTATGTGGGGAGACTAATCTATTTCACCAGTTCAGGTGAGAAATTATGGTGCCCTTACTGTGTCTCATGAATATAAGAAAAAGCAAACTTAGAGAGTTACTTAACACTATAGAGCTTGCTTTGGTTCTTGGGCCCAACAGTTACTACCTAAACAAAAGATCCAAAGAAAACTGTATCAGATAATTCTCAATCTGAATAGCAAGGCTACAATATAACCATAAACACACAATATCTAGTGGTTCCCACATATCAGAAATGGTGATCTAAGTTCCTGAGGTTTTCTTTCTAGGCAGGAAGATAACAGAGAAGCAGCGGCTCTGGGGTAACATTCAGGGACCCTGCTTAATGACTAAGAGCCCCGAGTGGAGCAGTGAAGTAGATGCCTGCTTGCATGTTTTCTCTTCTAGATTTATCTAGGCTGGTGTGATTAAGCAATGTTTCCACAAGGAAGGGGAAAAAACGGTAACTGGAATATGTGACTTTCTTATCACTTTAGAGTTGTGGGCACATGTGTGTTTCTGATTAGGCCACATCTACAAAAACTTACTATTACAACACAGCCTTTTCAGGCACTCATCAGAATAGAGAAACCAAAGGAGGAAATGGAAAAATAATTCATTTCATCTGAAGAAAAATTTTCTCTTTGAGGAATATTTAATTTAGCAAATATCAACATATGCTAAACCAAACGTAAGTCACAGTACAGATGTATAGATCACTGCTTAAATGAACTCGTTTATTTTCTTAAAGAAGGATTAACTCCTAGCAAAGAATTATCCACATGAAATTTGTGTTACTTCTACTGTCAACAGTAATAATTTAGGTGTGGTATTCTTAATTTATAACAGCTCTCATTAATTTTAACATTAATCACATTATACTGTCATCATTTAAATTTGTGTGATTATAAACTGTCTCAATTAGAATAATGAGTAAGTTATAAGGTACTTGTAGGACTGTAACTTACCCTTCAATATACCTCTACAATCTGGCAAAGTAGTAAGATTTAAATGGTTACTAATGTGCACATCACTCCCAATAATTAAAATATGAGGTAATTACATTTAATTACAGTTAAATGTACATCTTAGTGTGGGCCTGAGAAGGAGAAGGTTTAATATCTAACTAACTTAGCAGATGCAATGAGCAATTAGGCAAGAAAGTTTAAGATACTCGCAAAAGAGGTTGAATGATGGGTCATGAAGTTTAAGGCTGATTAAGGGAGGAAGGTAGAGCCATTTTCTGTAGTTGCCCCAAATGTTTCACATGTGAGCATATGAATATTGGGGGAACACACAACACCAGTGATCCTAAATAGATGTGCTGTGGAAGAAAAGAGCCTGGGAAATGCTCAGCATCTGAGTTTAACAGTTTATTTATTGATGGACTAAGCAGAGCCTTTTGCACATTACCTTGCAGTGTGAAATCTCCAAGAAGGATTCTGAATAAATGTTGGGGCAAGGTACTTTTAACTAATATACCTTTCCAAAAAGAGTACTTCATGAAACAGTTTGAGAGATTCCAAGCTTGTGAAAAAAATTGAGATTCTTAAAAAAATGTTTGGGCAAGAGTCACTATAGTGATTTATTATGAGGTCAGAGTCATATTATATATATCACTTTTTTGTAGTTTCCTTCCTCATCTTTTTATACACCTAGCTATATAGATCATTCCCGAACTTACAAATGGAGTAAAATGGGAAAACCTAAGAAGAATCTGAAGAACTAAGGCTTGCCTTGGTATGGCTTCATTTTGCTATCAGAGATACTTCCCACTGTACATGGAACTAAATTTCTCCATTCATGGCTCTAAGTAAGATCCACCTCTCTCCATTAACTCAAGCTGCAGCTTCCTACACAGAAAATCCTAATAAAATTATGTAGATTTTTTTCACTGTTCTCCATAATCTTTATATTATGTAACATTATTTCTTTTTTTCAAACAAAATTAAGATGAGACACAAATTAATACTAATTAAAATAATATTTTGTTTCACATTGTGTAATTTTTTTCATATGTGCACAAGTACATATGCCACAAATATTTTTAGGATAAATTAGAAGTTTGTATATTATTGGGTTAAAAATGATAGCAACTAGCTTTTTAAACCATTAGTAACAAAAGGTGTTGCATATTATTGGCATTAAAATGTAAAATTTACCTCTTTCACTGGCATCATCTACTAGAACAATTTCTTCTAGCATGTGTCTTGGTGAGCGATTAATGACACTATGGACAGTTCGCAGAAGTGTGCTCCAAGCCTCATTGTGGAAAACAATCACCACACTTGTTGTAGGAAGATTATCTGGATACACCTTTGTTTTACACCTAGAGACAAAGCAAATGCCTTTATAAAAAGTAACTAGTAAGATAGCATAATGAATGAATCTGGACTAGAGGAGTAATAGAACAATAAAAACTGCTGTAGTGGTGGGAGATTCTTGGTAATTTTTTAATTAATTTTAAGTTTTGGTTGATGTTGCATGTTTAATAAATAGCACCTATTTAAAATCATATGTTTAGATTAAAATTATTTTAAAGATGTCAACTGTATTCTTAAAATTAGGTACCTCTTCCTAATGAATGTTTTGTCAATCGATTTTAATAGAGAATGTGCTAAGGCTATATCATCAATCCCAAAATGAATTTATGTCAAGAATCCAATTGGACAAATAAATCAGAACCACTAGAATCTACACAATTTAATAATCTAAATAAAAATACACCTTCCACAAAGGAAAAGAACTAATATGTACTGAATATTGTATACTAGGCACTTAGGCTTCCTAATAACTCTGTGAGGTACTTGGAGCCACATTTCACAGATGGAAGCTGAGGGCAGACACAGCCAGGGCATGGCAGGGCCTGACTGAGGACTCCACAGTCCATGCTCTGATGGATGACCAACCTCTTGATGCTGCTTCCTCCATACTGGAGTGAAGTATCAGCATGTACCTTTGTTTAGTAAAGACAATGTTTAGAAATGCAATCATCTGAAAGACCAAGCACACCCAAAAATATATGCACACAAAAATCAGTGTATTAACTATATGTTTCTTGCACTCTGTTAGGCAACATGATCTCTTTTTCAATCTTAATAAAGCTAGATGAAACTACTAGAAATTATTAGAGGACAGTAACAGTATTAAGTAATCAGATATCAAGGAACATGCTGTAGAACATAAGCACTTCTAAAGAGTGCATATGTAACTCATTCTTAGGTATCCCCAAATTGTAAATGTTGCTCCAGCCTTCTCTTTCTACCTTTTTCCTGCTCTCTAATAAGCTCCTCAAACCTTCTAACCTGTCAGAGAAGGAAGAAATGAGAAAAATATCAACAAAATCCCTCTTTAGAAGCTGCCACAACAACCCTACTTACTGAAAGCCTGACCCTAGGGCTGCTGGTTGGCAGCTGGAAAAAAAGGAAAATGAAAAGGAAAAAAGATGACAAGGGATTGCAATGAAGGAGAAATGTCTATGGCCATACCACCCTGAATGTGCCTGATCTCATTTGAATGAAGGAGAGTTTACAGGGGCCCCATCAGCACTGGTCCCTCCTTTCTTCAAGGAGAAGAGAAACAAATACCGTATTTTCCGGCGTATAAGACGACCGTGCGTATAAGACGACCCCCTAATTTTACAGTGAAAACATACGTTTAGGTCTATATTCGCTGTATAAGACTATAGCCTGTAGCTTCCACTGTCCTCCTCATTAAATCCCATCCTCTTTATCATTTCCAAGACCTTCTTTTCATGGTATGTTTCTATCTCCCATTGCTAGTAATCTCCACTGATCCAAAACACCCATAGCCTCATTTCTACATCACAGCACATTCTCCTCTCCCCTTATGTTCACTCCCAGATCCACTGGAAGGCTACCACAGAAGCCTACCACCCTGTCTGTATTCCCAGCCTCTAAGTCTGGGCTACAGAGGTGAGGCCCAAAAGACTGGTATCATAGGCTACGAAATAATGTGTTCTTAGCATTCCCAACAATATTTCTGAAAACAGTTTCCCATCAAAATTCTGTTATGACTTGGGATGCCAGGATGGGACAGGATCGAGTCCTGGCCCCTGCTTTTGCAGACCCATATGCTGAACTGGGGTGTGCTTTCCCATGTGGGAATCCCCCAGTTTAGTTCCTGCCAGGGAAAGCTTACCATGAGAGAGGTCCCTGGCCTGGTTCCCACCTGTGCGGCTCCACACCCATCTGTGTGGATTGAAACTATGTTGAAAAAGTAATGACATACAACTATGAAGACTTCTCTGGGCCCTCCCCCTTCTCTCTGTCAAAACAATAAATTCAAAAAAAAAATTCTGTTATGTCTTAAATGGTGTCTAGAATGAATATATATATAAATAAAATCTCATTAGTTTTATGCTTCAGGTACATCATTGGTGAGCTAGCCAAGACACTCATGTTTTATGGGAACACCCACCTCACAGAATACTTGAACAAAACTTTGAAGTCGGAAATGGTCTGGATATGGGTAAAGGGGATTTCTAATATTACTTAAGTGAATTGTATTAAGTCAGATATGATCTTGTTCCCCAAATTAATACCACTTATTATTATAGGAGAATTGGGAAGTATTTTGAAAACAGTCAAGGTGACTATAAAGCTGGTAGCTTACCAAAACATCAGAAAGAACAAAATTCAGTGAGACACAGAAGATGATTAGGCAAAATGCACAGTTTACAAACAGTATTGTTAACAAAGCGCAAAGTTAGGAGGAAGCAGACAGGAAGAAAACAAAAAAATCTGAGACAGCACTTCTACATAAGAGATATACTACGCCAGATTATTTCTTGGATGATATGTTAAAGAATTAAATTCTGAAATTGTATGGAAAGGAAGTAAGACTAAGAGCACTAGAAATAAAGTTGACTAAAAGGGAAATCATTCACAATATGATGGAAAAACCAGGAATAAAAGCTAGTATTAGGATTCTAACAAAAAAGAAAAAATCCTAAATCAAATAAATTTAATCACTCAGAGAACACAACAAATACTCTCTCACAGTACAATAGAAAATATAGAACATACGGAAAAATGACCATAACTAACCTCAGAATGAATAAACACACATACCCTTTTCTACCTGGGAAAGCCACAAAGCACTTAAGAGGAACCAAAGATCCTTTCCGTATTCTAGCTAATAAGCTTTTCCCACGAAGGGACCACCTGACCTTGTAGAGGTGAGAGTGGGGAATCCCTCTGGGGATGCAGGACGCAGAGCTGAGGATGAGCAGGAAGTCCACAGGCAGCTATGAAACAGCTTTCTTCTACCCTTTCCCAACTGAGTCTTTCATCCTTAGCTATGAAAATTAGCTAGCATAAGGTTGTACTATGAAAGTTTTAAAATTTGATGAAATTTTATTTATACATTTTTTTTCTTCTTATGAAATCCTGCTTTTGGTGTCATGTCTAAATACTCTGCCTAATGCTTATGCATATCGATGTTTATTGTTTCAACACCATGTATTGAAAAGATAATCTTTTTTCTACTGAATGGCTTTTTTTACCCTTGTCAAAAACCAAATAGTCATATTTGTGTGGGTCTATTTCTGAACTTTCTATTCTGTTCCGTATATATATTTATATATGATATATCTGTCTCTTTGCCAACACCACTGTCTTGATTACTGTAGCTTTATAGTAAGTCTTTAAATTGGGTGATGTATTTCCTCCACTGTATTTTTCTTTTTCAAAATTATTTTAGCTATCCTATTTTCTTTGCATTTAGTTATAAAATGTTAAATCCCCTGCTGGAATTTTGAATGGAATTGCATTAAATCTACATATACATTGGGAGAGAACTGACATTTTTTTATGTTGAGTGTTCCAACATAGCTATACAACAGTGAATAGAAGTGGAGAGCAAACATCCTTTCCTTGTTTCTCATCTTAGGGGGAAAGCTTTCAGTCTTGCACCATTAAGTTTGATATGCCACTAAAAGCATAAAAGAAACAACTTATAAATTTGACTTCATCAAAATGTGCTTCAAAGGTACCATTAAGGAAATAAAAAGACAAACCACAAACTAGAAGAAAATATTTGGAAATCATGTATCTGATAAAAGACTTGTATCTAGAATATATAAAGAACTGTTACAACTCAGTAACAGGAAGACAAATAATCCAAATAAAATTGGACAAAAGGTATAAATATTTCATTAAAGTATAAGAATATAATAAATACATGAAAAGATTCCCAATATAATTTGGCCATTAGGGAAATGCAAATTAAAATCATAATGAGATACCACTTCACACCCAGCATAATGTCTATAATAAAAAAAGAAAGCAAAAAAGAAGTGTTGGTGAGGATGTGCAGAAACTAGACTTGTCATATGTTACTGGTGGAAATATAAACAAAGTCACTTTGTCAAGAAGTTTGGCAATCACTTACACAGTTAAACATAGTTACCAAATGACCTAGCAATTAGGCATCTACCCAAGAAAAATGAAAATATTTATCCACACAAGCATTTGTACACAAATGTTCTTAGCAACACTATTCCTAATAGCTAGAAAATGGAAACAACCCAAATGTTCATCAACTGGTGACAGCAGAAATAAATGTGATACAGCCATACAATTGAAAAACATTGAGCAATAGAAAAGGAACAGGGATACATGCTATATAACATGAATAAATTCCAGATGTCATCCTCAATGAAAGAACCCAAACACAAAAAACTACATGTTTATGATTCCATTTATATGATATGTCCAGAAAAGGCAAACCTATATAGCTAGAGTACATTAATACATCAGCAACTTAATCCTGGGGCTGAGAGTGGGGATGGAGAGTGGCCACAAATGTGTATCAGAGATCTTTTTGGGTGATGGAAATTTTCTAAATGTGGTGATGCTTGCATAACTCTGAAAATTTATTAAAATTCATTGAATTATGCACTTTAAATCAGTGTACTTTCTGGTTCTAGGAAAGATGGGGTAAGTGCACTCCACTCTGCCTCTCCCAGTGAGTGGAACTATAAATCCTGCATAGAATGCATGAAGCAGGTATTTGAGGGGACTCTGAAATGTATATGGTAGCAGGTCAATTGGGAAAGGAGATCAGAATTCAAAGTTCCACTGAACCAGTGGTGAATTTTCCATTTTCTCCCCCTCTGGCATTAGCTAGCCTACACTCAAAGGCAACCCTAAAACTAAAAGTGTGCAAAGAAAGAGCCCCAAGAGAAGTTCTTTCTGGTCTGAGGAACTAGAAGAGAGTATCCTAAAGGTCAGAAAGTAGAAATATACCCACTTCTCTCTTCCTCTTTGCCTACCTTACCAAGTTTGAGTTTAAGAAGCATTAGATTGGAGTAGTGAGTCTCCTGAAATGTGAGATGTCTGTAGAGATAAGAATTACTAAGCAACTTTATTTTTTATTTGATCAAAGGACATGTATATAGCTTAAAGAATAAACAACTGTTCAAACAAAAAGAAAAAAAAGCTCTTCTCTCATCTATGCCATTGTGCTCTTCCCATAAAGCAAACCACCTTCAATTCTTTTACCTATTTTCCTTGGTATTTGCTTCCATAATTTTAAGTACTATATCTGCATTTTTACCCACTGATTTTTTTTTTCTAGTTCTAGGTACTACATATTGACTTCTTACTACAAAATATGAGGGTTTATTTCCCTTCTATGCCCATCCCAACACATACACTTGTGGTCCCTCAGTCTCCCAATGTAAAAGTTATAAGTTTGGTTACATCATTACTTAATGTTTGTATTAGTACTATGTAAAATGCTATTCATAGCTGATTTGTATATTATTAATACTTTTCCTTTGCTGCACAACATTCATCTCCACTTTACCCTGGGCTATTTTTTTTCCCCTTTTCTTCGTTTTCTATGTGTTTGTTATGAATTCAAACCTGGACTCTACAAATGGTATAAATAGTCTCTAAGATGTTATGTTCAAAAGCACCCACTACAGTATCAATGAAATCTTCTTGAAGATATCTCTCCTGGAATTTCTGGGCTGGTTGCCTCTGTGTCTGCACCTCTGTCATCCGAGCTCTCCCTTCACCATCTCCCTGGTGGTTCTGTTATCTCCTTGCACGCTGGATCTTCTGTTTTCCTCTTCCTTAGTTTACTCCTTTGTTTTGGTTGAGAGCACAGACTGAGACAGGATGAGGGGAGATGGGCAGGTCTTTCAAACTACACCAACACTACCATAATGAATTACGTAATGGAGCGGAGCTGGAGCTGAATGAAAATCCCTGATTTTTAAACAATGAGTGAAAACAAAGTGGTTTCATTTATGTCCCTATGTACAACATATTAAAAACTGGCCTACCTAATGAACACTCTTGTTATATGTGAATAAAAGGATTTCTGAATAAACTAATGCATGAAATTCACTATGTGGTCTGAGTTAGCTTGAGTGCCTGCCTGAGTGAGTCAGAGATGCTTCAGGAAAGAGATTAAGTTTGCTTACAACAGTGTTCACCTCAACAAGACTGGGCTTACCAAAGAATCAATCCATATAAATACCTAATAATTCAGGAATATAGAACAACACAAGTCCCTTGATAATGACTATTTTTATTATTTTTCAGCTGTTAAAAGTCCCTTTCTACTTATCCTAACCTTCTTTTATGGCCTGAAATGGCATTAAGAGTTTTATATGAATTATCCCACTCTATCCTTAGAACATTAAGACTGAGGTATTATTATCCTAATTTTACAGAAGAGGAAATTGAGGCTTAGAGAAGCGAAGAAGCTTAATTCCAAATCAAGGTGAACATGCAGATATAATCAAATCCTCTTCTTCATGTCCCTTTCAGCTATGATTTTCAAAGAATTGTCACCCACTAAATTTAGCCTATCATTACTATTTACCAATGACAAGTCTATATTTCTTAAGATGTCTGGCTACTTGGCTGGTAGTTTGTGTTACAAAATTCCTCCTCTGTGTACTCTCATTCAGAAAAGATCAATGAAAATCTAACCATAAAAGTGATGGCAGAGCACGCTGATTAAGAGTACATGTTTTGTCACTGGCACATTTCACTTTGGTCACTTAATAACCATCCTTGGAAAAAATCATTTAATCTCCCGAAGTTCGAATTTTCCCTGAGTTTTTCCACCTGTAAACTGAGCATACTACTATTTTGTACAACCACTTAAATATGATAATATGTATGGTGTATGGTATATAATACTCAATAAATGGTCTTATTACTATTTTTTAAGCATCTAAGACTAACTACATGGAATGGAATTGCCATATTAGGTGACTTGGAATTTGTCTTAAACCTGCTTCCCTAAAAATCACATACTGTAAAAGTTATTTTTAAATTGTTACTTCTATTTAATTCTCTTGACACTGGAACAATGTTATTCTTTCCTCTAGGAAATGTGCCCTAGGGAGACCCTATAAGGCAGTAAAAGTTCTTGGCAGGCACAGGGTGATCTGGACACTGCCAGCTCATACCACCAGGTGAGTCCATGACTGAGAATAAGCAAGGCTTTTCTGGATTCAGAAAAGGGGGTAAAAAAGCTGCCCGATGGGGGCTGTCCCACAGTACTTATCTTTTCACCCCTGGGAACTGGTCTGTAAAACACCTGCTTGCCAGCTTTGTCTGGATTAGTGTTCGAATAGTTACATATTAATCTGATATTTCTCATTTAACATTTCACTGTGAATACACCTCAGAAGCCAGACAGTGATGAGTAAAAGAGTGGGGATAGAAAAAGCATGCTTGGAGCCAGCCTTTCCTGAGAAATGCACTGGGACCTAGCTCACTCCTGGAACAGAGGCCTTCTTTACATCCTAGGTGTGAGGAGGGAGTCAAAATATAGTAGACTCTCCACTAACCGAAACTCTCAAGCAACCGGCAAAAAAAAAATTTTTTTTTAAGATTTTGCCAGTTGCTTGAGAGTGCTGGTTAACAGAGTTTACTTATTATATATTTATCAGGCATCTACCAATCCCCATGGGTTCCAGTTAACTGAGTGTCTGCTGTACTAGAAATCTCACAGCAGCTCGTTTTCCTTATTGTACAGATAAGGATCCTGAGGGTACAAAAAGGTCAAGTAACTTGTCCAAAGCCACACAGCCAGTAAATGGCAGAGCCAGACCTGGACTTTGCCACTAAAGACATTAATGAGAAATTCACCTAGATACAATTCAAAAAGGGAGAAAAACTAAGGGTATAGATTGAGAAGCACTAGTATATATATACAAGTAGCTCCAGGTGAGCAGACTGGAGTGAAATGGGATGTGGTAATATCTGATATTATAGCTAGAAATGTCCTAGAATTGAAGAATATGAAGGCTCAGATCAAAAGTATACTATGTGCACTAAGCATGTAGATGAAAATAAATCTACACCTTGACAATTATAGGTCTTACTACTAAAGTAATAGAATTAAAATATATAGGTTCCAAACTGAGAGAGAGAAAAACATGAATACTAAAAATTTTATTAATGGAAACTATCAATTATCAAAGCAGAAAATGAGGGGAAAATAAAAAAGGTGGTAAATATAAACAAGATTTTTTAGTCTGAACTTTATGAACTTGTCATTTTCATTGGTTAAAAACAGTTGAATATCAATTTCATATGGTTCAACCTAAAAGAAGTACAAATAGATCAAATAGTCAGAATAAAGGCAGATGCATCAAACACCCATTAAAAAAAAAAGATTAGGGAAGCTGGGATGGCTCAGCGGGCTAAGCCCTCGCTTTGCAGCCCCAAAGCCCGAGGATTGAATCCCGGGCCTGGCCCATGCGGACTCATATGCTGAATTGAGGTGTGCTCCCAGTTAAGTTCTTGCTGGGGCCTATGTGGGAGGCTCCTAGCCCAGTTCCTGCCCTGCGAGCCCCATGCTCACCTGTGGAGTGAAACTATATGGAAAACTAATGCTGCCAACTATGGAGACTGCTCTGGACCCTCCCCCTTCTCTATGTCTCCCTCTGTCTCTCTGTCAAAAAACAATAAAAATAAATCTATAAAAAAAATAAAATTAAAAAAAGAGATAAAAACAAAGATTATTAAAGTGAATTAAAAGTATAAAATCTAGCCATTTAGTATAGATACAACTAAAGCAAAATTACACAGAGGGCTAAATGTAAAGAAATAGAAAAAATAATAGGTACATGAGAAAAACATTAGACTAAGAGTGGTGGGTGTAGCAATACCAAAACCGCTAGGTTAAAATAAAAAAGAACCATATTATGAATTGTCTTAATGATCCAATGATACAGCCTTGAAAAATAAACTAACAGAACAAGTTACAGAAACTGTCAAATCCACAATCATAGCAAAAGTTTCAATGCAACTTAATCATAATTTAATAGAGTATATGCACTAAAACAGAAAAAAATAGAAGTAACAGGCTACACAATGCTTGAGTTATCCCTGTTCCTGTCTGAAGTCAACTCCGTTCCTTCTCACATATTCAAGAGCAATGCCCTTGCTGTAATAGTCCCCTTTCAGATTTTCCCTTCAGAGGATCATTCCCATCAATATACAAACTTATTATGCCATATGCCACCTAAAAAAAACAGAAAATGTCTTCCGTGATCGCATGATGTTCCCAGCCAACAACCCCGTTTCTCCCCTTTTTTTCAACAACTAAACCTCAGAAACATTGCTATACTTGCTGTCTCCACTACTTCCCTTCCCACTTGTTTCTCCCACTCTTTTCTCAAGCTGATTTTATTTGAAGTATAACAGAGTGCACAGAACATAAATAGAGAGCTGAATGAGTTATCACACAGCGAACGCCAGTGTAACCACCACCCAGGTGAAGAAAAAATACTGCCAGCACCTCCAAGTCCCCTGTTCTCATTACTTTTTCTTTCCTCTTCAAAGGTGACCAATCATTAGCCTAACACTTAACATAATTTTTTTGCCTGTTTCTGACCTTTCCAGAAACATTATTATTCTGCTCTTTTTGCTCAGTAGAACGGTGAGATTCATCCATGCTGTAGCATTTAACTTTTGTTCATTTTCATTGCTATAAAGCAAATTTGTTTAACCCACGGCCCTTGGGCCACATGTGGCCTAGGCAGCTTTGAATGCAGCCCAACACAATCTGTAAAAACTTTTAAAAACATTATGAGTTCTACGATTTTTTTTTTTAGCTCATCAACTATCATTAGTGTTAGTGTATGTTATGTGTGGCCCAAGACAATTCTTCTTCCAATGTGGCCCAGGGAAGCCAAAAGGTTGGACACTCCTAACAAGTGTTCCACTAGTATGGGACTGGCACACCCCAGTTCAGCATTTGTTTCAGCACAAGCTGGGGTTGGGATTTGATCCCCACATACTGGGGTTGCAAGATAAGCACTCAACCTGCTGAGCCATCCTGGCTTCACCAGATTTTTTATTTTTGAATGATACTTTTGCTGAGCATAGAATTTTAGGCTTGTAATATAGTTATCTCTCAGCCCTTAAAAGAAATCATGCCATAATCTTTGGCTTCTATTTTTTTCCCCCTCCTACTCTCTTGAAAACTCAGCTGTCAGACTTACTATTGCATCTTTGAAGACAATCTTTATCTTCCCTGCCCCCATTTTTTTTTCTTTTTCTTTCCATCCTTCTAACTTTCCATACTTTATTCTGGATATCTATTTCTAATCTGTAATTCAGTTCACTTATTTTCTCTTCACTTATGTGTAATCTGCTGTTTTTAATTTTTATTATTGTACTTTCTCAGTTCTAAAATTTCCATTTGGTTATTTCCTAAAAGTTTCCGGTTTCCTGCTTAAATTCTTAATCTTGTCTTTACTTTCCTTGAACACATTAATATTACATACAATTATTTCAAAGTCTGTATCTAATAATTCCATTATCTGGAGTCCTTTTTGATCTATTTCAACTGCCTATTGTTTTCTTTCATGTCCTATTTCTTCATATGCCTGCTCTTTTTTGATTGCAAGCCAGACAATTGCTTCTAGGGGAGCTAGAGGCCTCATATATCCTACAACCTTAACTCAGTTTTACATACTGAGATGGTATGAAGTTGGGTTTCAGTCCCTGCAAAAGCTGATCTACTTCAATTTTATTGTTTTTCTAGGAGCCCAAAACTATAGCATGAAGGAGGGGGGATATCAGATTCCCCTGTAAATACTTGCACACGTGAGTGTGTGCACACACATTCATGCTAGGCTCATTTCTCTGGATTTTCATCTTTCCCCATATTTTGACTCTTGCCTTCTAAGCTCTACCTTCTAATTTCTAGATGTTTTCAAGCAAATGAATTTTATATTTTCCCCTACCTTTCTAGGTATCCTTAGTTGGAAAGTTGGTCCAGATCATTATATAAAGTACAAGTCTTCCCTATTCTTTTAACCTCTTGACATGAATTAAATGAAACTCTGTGTGAAAATGTTTATTATAACTGCACTCAAAATTAATTAAATCTGTGCACCTCAGAGATGTCAATGTTTACAGTGGCTTAAGAAACACATGACATATTCACAATGTCTTTGTATGTCAAGGGTTAATCAAGGTTTCATTCCTATTACTTCATAGAGACAACTTTGTCCAAGTTCCAACAACCTCTACTTACTGAAATCCACAGGTCAACTTAAGAGACTTCAACTTACTTAACCTTTCAGTAGCAGTTAAAAAATAGTTTACTACTTTCTCCTTGAAACATTACTTAGCTTCTTAGGTATTATATACTTTTTCACTCTTTTTTTTTTTTTTTTTTTTTTTTTTTTTTTTTTTTTTTTTTTTTTTTTTTTTTTT
>PVKE010006893.1:0-52640 GCA_004027555.1 Craseonycteris thonglongyai | reverse complement strand
GAGAGAGAGAGATACAGAGACAGAGAGAGAACTGAACTGGGGGAGCTCCCAGTTCAGCATATGGTTCCGCACGGGCCGGGGCCGGGATTCGATCCCTGGTCCCCGGTGCTGCAAAGTCAGAGCTTAACCCACTGAGCCATCCCGGCTTCCCCCCAATTGTTATTCTTGACCTCATTTACAAAACAAGATCCTAGCTATAAGCTAGGCTAAGTTCAGCCTATGTACTTTTTGAGACTGTAACATGCCCCGAACATAGCTGTGTTCTCTGTCTCCTTGCCTTTGCTCTCCCTGATTCTCTCATCAGCATTACAACTCTCACTTCCCCTATGACCGCTTGTTGGATTCCTACACAGTCCAAAGTCTCCCTCAAACACAGCTTTCCCTAACTCCTCTTCCTGACTCTGGCACAAGAACTGCCTTCAATCCCACACCACTGCTTGTGTCCTCTCCCTGACTACAGCTGGCAGTTCTTCTGGGCTCCTCTGATTATCCCCAGAAGCAGGTAGAGCCTAGTAAAGTGGAGGTACATGAGCTCTTACACATCTTAGTGACTCTATGCATATCCCATGTTAGAATAAAAAGAAATGGTTACTGAATGAAATAAAGCCAAGCAAAGCACTGCATGTTCCAGGGAATTAATAAACTTGGATCCCTTGTTCCCTCATCCATACTTCATAGAGGATATTAAGTAAAACATTCAATCATCTCTGATTTTCTTTCCCAAGAGGACAGTAGGGGCCAGCCTGGGCTCTCCTTTAAGGACTATGTTTTGTTCATTGTTTTTTGTCCCTATATTGTCCATTGTCACATAAGACACATGGTAAGTACTAGCAAATATTCGTGAATATGGAACTAAGTAGCTTTCCAGTCAACAAGAATTCATATATAAAAGCACTAAGTGGTTCCACATCCCTTAGTTATTTTTGATCCTCACCACATTGCCAAATCCTGCTCAGTGTCCCCCAAGGACAATCTTCAATACCTCATCTTTCTCTTTCTCCTTACACTGCCACCACCCATTTCCTCCCAAGGTTTTTAGTTGATGGTCTTGCCAATCTAGAAGGTAAGATTCAGTTTCTTAAAGCATGATACGTTGTCATGTTCACTCATCTATTAAAGAATGACCTCCAGTTGTTACATACTCATATCTGACCAAATCAAGTTAAAAACCCCTGGTCTTCTAAGGCCTTCCACAGGCTTGCTTTGGTCAACTTTCCCAGAATTTTTACTCACTATTTTCCTTAAGAAACCCTAGATGTTAGCTAAACTAAACATTAGTCACTTTTCCAGTATGCTAGAGCCCTCCCACCTCCCTACATCTACTCAGACCCCTTGCACCCCTCTCACCTGATAGGTGACATATACACATGTCCTTCAAAGCCAAGTGCTCCCTCCACCTTGACACCTCCCCCAGGCACTGCAGCCCACAGTTCCTGGCCCTTTGTTTCTAGCACCTTCACTGGCATTGCCTGAGTCCATTACAGAGCTGTTCTCGGGGGCTAACCCACCCCAGGAGCTGTGTCAGCCACAGGCTTGTCTCATCTACTGGACCACCAGCCTTCTCTCCAGCACCTCTGCCCAAAGGCCCGGGCAGAGTACACTCTCAGTGAATATTTGTTGAACGAAAGACAACATTAAAATGCAAATCGTGTATCTGTCCTTGGAAAAGTCAACTTGGATTATTGGAGAAAGAAGAGACTTGGTACAAAGAGTAGTTGATAAGTAGTCCTGGCCTATAGCACCATCGCTGTGCCTCCTCACTGCCCTCCCCCTGCCCTCGGAGAAGTGACCCCATGGGAAGACAGAGAATGTTCCCCAGCCATGGCTCAAGACTTGGGGGCTTCCCTGCACCATGACAGGGTGCAAACTATCAAACACCCTGTCCCACTCCTTGCCAGACTCCATACACTCACTTCCTTTGTAGCGGAGGACAGAGTAAAGGAAGAGCTGAGAGGAGAGAGACGAGATCAGATAACAGAGCTGGTCAAGCAACAGACCGAAATAAGTGTGTGGTGAACCCCAGGAGGTCCAGGAATGTCTGCCCATCAGCTGCCACTTGGCCCATTCTGTGTCTCCAGGGAGGTCTGTCATGTGGGGCTGGTCTGTGGTCCCAAGTGTCCTGTCTGACCTCCTTATCACCACAGGGCCTCACAATCCTAAGCTCACCGAATTCTCTCCCACTGGGGGCGAGGCCGCAGTGCTTAGAGCAGAAGGCTGTGCTCAGCATGCGGCCGGCTAGACCAAGGTGTGGGTTACATCGGGCTGCTTCCAACCCTGGGCAAAGGCGGTGGGGAGGGGACCCACATCCTGTGTGGGCAGCAATGCTGCAGAGAACAAAGTGGCACAGAGCAGTTTCGGGAAATTGGCCAACACCAGGAAAAGCTGTAGATTGGAAACAACGAAACCACAATTTATACAGAGTGTACGGGGGTCAAGGGTTCGCCACGTGATGTGCAACCAGTACCAGCAAGTGTGAAAGTCAGTGCAGGATCTGACTCCTGAGAGAATAAGATGGTCTCCTCGCCCACACCCCACCATCACTGGGTAAGAAGACACCAGAGGGTGACACAGGGGTCATAGCTCCTTAGTCCCTCTTCATGATCGGAATCCACTTTCCAGCTTTGAGGAGACTGCAGGTGAGCAGGTAGACAGGTCTATGGAGAAGACAACCACTGCTAGCTCTGCTGCATCAGAAGGGGCAGAGAAGGCCTGGAAGAGGAAAACATGCCTAAAATCCATATATGGCCGATTAGGGAGGGCTTGGCAGTGGGAGGGGAAGGAAGAGCTATTTAGGCAGCAGGGATTGCTGAGCCGGGAAGCAGGAAAGTTAACACAAGGAATTGGCTCAGCAGACCAGCGTTCTTAAGACTTTCCTGGGACATGTGTTAAAATACAGATTCCTAGATTCCAACCACAGAGGTAAATTCTGATTCTGTAGATCTGGCATTGAGTCCAGAAACTGGGAACAACTAGGAGCTATTGAAACAGAAGACTCTGGATAAATGAAACCCAATTAGGAGGCTGTCACAGCAAATGTGGCTGCAGTAGCAATAATAGCTGCTACACTTCCTAGATACCAAGCACTGTTGCAAACACAGTGTGACTCTTTTGACCTGCCTTATATCAGCCTTATTGTTTCCACTTTACAGAAGAGGAAACTGAGGCACAGAGTAGTGAAGGCTCTTGTCCCAGGTGAAATGGCAGTATCAGATGTGACCCCAGAAAATCAGTCTCAAAAGCGTGTGCTCTGAACCCCTCTGTTTTTCCGCTCCTGGAGCCGGAGACAAGCCGTGTGTGGCAGCTCTGGGCTCCCCATGCTGTCTTCCGGCAGCCCACTTCCTCCTCACACCCACCCAGCAGGCGGGGAGAGACGGAGGGGCCCCAGGCTCAGGTGGGTCCAGTGATTTGTCCAGCGAGGGGCAGTGCAGTGGAAGCTCCTCTTGGCTCTACTTTCTTTCGCAGCTCATTTGCTGAGAAAAACTGACACTTCCACCAGAGAATGTGCCTTTTTTTTTCTTTCTGACATTAATCTAAACAGGTCCCTTATCTCTGTAGGCCAATTGATGGGGCACACATGACAGCAACCAGTCCAGGAATTAAGCCACCAGAAGCTCAAGATTAAACCAAGCCCTACTTATCTGGGTCAGACACATCTGGTTTCTCAGCTGCAGTCTGTGTGGGTTTTCCCTCCTGGGATGTCTTTAGGATCCCTTCCCATTCAAATGTATTCTGCTGAAAGCCTGGGTTTTCCCACCGGTTTCCTCCCTCTGTCTCTAATCCGCATGCTGCCTTCTCCTGGCCTTGCCCCCACATGACCTATAGGAACTCACATGTGGAGGTAATTCCATCAGGAATTCATAATGATTCTCAGTTTATCTTCAGAGCAGCTGTGGAATACAGAAAGCAACACTGGACTAGCGAACAAAAGCCCAGTGTGGGAGCCTTTCCAGTGGAAAAGACTAAACCTCCGAATGCCTCAGGGGCAAAGTGGAGATGCCATTGTGAAGGCTAAATACCACAGGAAGTACTGCTTCTTTATAAGTAGCAAGGCACCACTATTTCCTACAGCCCAATAACTTCTCTCCAAGGCCAGTCCAGTTAATCAAAAAATGAAACCCTCCTGGTTCTGGATGAGGTACATAGGAGGGGAGATTCAAAAACAAAAACAAACAAACAAACAAACCAGTATTTATTAAAATTTGAGGATTCATTTTTACATGTTTAAACGTTAGGCACCTTCAAAGTGCTCTGTTTGATGGAACACACCTACAAAGATACTTTTTCCACTGCTCAAAACAGTTTTTGAACTCGTTGATTTTGATGCCTTTTAACGCTTTTGGCATTTTTTGTTTCACCTCTTCCACGTCGGCAAAACATTTGCCTTTGGAGAATTTTTTTTCATCCAGGAAACAAAAAGTCACTCAGGGTGAGCTCAGGTGAGTAGGGAGGGTGGGACATGGGGGGTCATGGCATTTTTGGTAAAAAACTGATAAAACACTCAGCGCGATGTGGGCAGGTTCATTATCATGGTGCACATTGTTCATGTAAATCACCCATCATGAAATGGGCAAACACATTGAAAGAATCTCCCAAAACATTCACTGAAGCTAACACAGCCTCTCACACCGCTACCAGCTGGTACTCCGTTGCAGATGGGTCCCTAGAACACTCACGTAGTGGGGGAAGCCTGTACTACAAGGGCCCACCCTCCAGAACATAATTTTGTTGTTGTTGTTGTTGTTTGGGGGGTGAGTCCCTCCTTGTACATTGTCTTAGCACCTTGCACCTGCTCAGAGGAGGGTGCTGAGTCTAGGTTAGTGGCTTCCCCTGTGCTTGGATGTGAGTCAGAGGCTGCATCAAATAGCAGAGGAGACCAGGAGACTCTCAGGCATCTTTCTTCAGCACCAACCTGCCCTTGAACCATCAGGGGAGGCTGAGAGGACTGTCATTCTGACCACAAATATGGTAAATTGGAAGGCAGGTCTATTACTAGGAGAATACTGAAGATCCTGTCCCCTCCAACAGAGGCAGGTCAAATTGGTCCATTTCATTCCAGTGATATATGGGATGCAAAGCCAGAACACAAGTGACAATGACAGTCTGAGCTCTAACCCACAACACATCAGCACAGGCAGTGTTGAACACGTGTGCCCAGAGTGGCTGATGTGTTGAATGTTTATTAAGCTGCTCTGGGGCTGGTGTTTGTTTCCTGACAACAAAATTATCTCATGAAGGTCTTCGCCATTGCAAATATGAGTCTGGAATATGAATATTAATGAGATAAAATGATGCGCCTTCCACCAAAACTTTATTTGTAGATTTTATTTTCTGCTTACAGGCACATTGATGAGGGTGCTTTGGTCTTTGCTGCATTTAAAGTGCCTCTTTAAAAATCTCATTTGGAGCAAATATTCTGTTAATGTTTTGTAGTTTGGGGCATTTCTCTGAGTCTTGAAGTTGCTTGCCTCCCCACTTCCAGGGAGGGGTTGAAAAGGGGGTTGAGTGGGATGGGGAAGTAGACTTGTATCTATGGAGAAAGCAATGTCTACATAAGCAGGCAACAAAAGAAGATGAAATGGACAGAGCTCCACAAGACAAATTTTTGTGAGAGCAAAAGAAAATCTTGTGAGAAATTTTCACTCTCCCATAGTCCCTCAACACCAACCATCAATTCTTTATTATGATGGTTTTCTGTATTTATAACCTCACCTTATTTCCAGAATAGATTTCAGGTGGCTTCAAGGAGTTACTGAATTTATTGTGATGGTTGACTAAACAATCTCTTGGAGTTTCCAAGTCTTTGGCCAAATAACTCAAGCTCCCTGGGAGGTGGGTAATAGATGGAACTATCTTCTCAAAATAGTTCCCGTGACAAGGTCAGGTCTGCTGGAAAGCTCCTAAAAAATGAAACTGACAACTTTACTGGAGTTATTGCAGAGTTTGGGTGAAATACTCCACCACACAGAAGAGCCCCCCACCCCCACCCCAAGGGAAACCCAATCTTTGGACTTGTCATTTCCTTTCATCAGAGCTCTTTGGAGGGTTGGGTGGTGTCTCACTACACACGTTCCTATAACTCAGAAAGGCAAGGAGCCTTAGGGGGGCCATGACTTCCCTGAAAGCTCTTTGTAGGAAGCTAGGACAGAGGGGGCAAGAGCTCATTGCTTCACAAGGCCAAACAAGCTCACAATGCCCCTACAGCAGAGTGAAGCCTTGCTCTACTATGGCCCTAGGAGAGGCCCTGGTAGCTCCAAGTGCACAGCTGAGAACTGGCACCTCATAGCTACTACAGAGCTCCATAGAGAGAAGAAATGTCCAAGTAGCCAGGGCATACTTTGAAGACAAAGTAGTAGAACATTGTCCCTAAGTCTCGACTCAAATAGTTTCAGTATCAGAACCAATCCATTTGTGCTGACTACCTTCAATGTCATCTCTCTGTCCTGCTTCCAGTAAAAGAACTCCTTTTCTATATGATTTCCCTAAACAAAATAAGAAAGCAACAGAGTCCCTGAGGGTAGTTTTTCAGTTGCATTTCAGGCAATTGAGCATCTCTGCCCATGCCCATCCTTGAGTGTAGTCAGAAGTATGACCAGACATGTATTATCTATAGAATATTTGATTAATCCATTCAACAAATATTTACTGAGCTGAGGACTTTGAAGATATAACAGCTGTGGAGATCTAAAGTCTGGCCTCTAGGACTAAGGTGCCAATTTTTTGTAACATCTTTTACAGTTTACAAAGCACTTTTATTTTATTTGGTCTCATTGAGTATGGCCAATTCAGTAGATGCTAGTAATACTGCTTGGGGGTATATTCTGTTGAAACCAACTTTTTCGTGGTGAGGACGGAGAGAGGGTAGCTTCCTCCTGGCATCCTAGAACTTAGCCACCTATTGTGCCTCCATGGGCAGCCATGGCTTCCCATCATCCATCTCGCAGGGTTCCTTTTCGCTTTAATCTTTCAGATCAGTAAGATCACTGCTGCTCTAGTCTGGAGGTTTTTAAGTGTTCTGTTATTCTGTTGATTGCCAGTCCATTTTTAAAGCTTATTTTCAACTTAATGGTTTTTGCAGAGACATTTTCTGGTCCATTGGAGATTTTTGGCTTTATGATAGATATAACGAAACATAAGAATATAATTTTATCTGATGTTCTTTTCTCATCTACCAATCTTAATTTGACAATGTTTGCCAAGGGTGAGATGGTGTGAGTGAGTCTCTTTCAGTGACCAATATATCCATGAAGATATTAGCATTGGCTAGTAGGAATAGAATTCTCTTTTGTGAAATAACAATATGAGAGTTTGAAGAAATGAGGGCAATTCAAAGAGTGAGTATGGAGGTGGACTTAGTTTAGGAGAGGAGGTAGAGTGAGAAAAACACAGTCTGGTTGGCTGGCAGCTTTGTGACCTTATACACGCCATTTACCTTTCCTGAACTCCACATTTCTCTTCTGCTAAATAAGAAAATGATGTCGGGATTCTGGGTAATGTGTGCAAGCTCTGGGTGTCAAGATAACAAGGACCACATTGGGGGACTGTGTGGCCCATGGGGCCCACAGGCAGGGGCTGCAGGGCTGGCTCTCCAGGCCCTGGAGACTGGCTTTCTGCATGGGGCACATCTGCTGTCATGACATGAATATGAATGAACTGCTGGCATTTCATGAAGGCTGAGGGGAGGGTATTCTGTAAAGGAGGGTAGTTCAGTCTCAGAGAACCAAAAGGAGCCTTCAAGACCAAGGAGCCCATTTGGTCAGCAAGGTAAGCACCTGGGGAAGGGCTAGCACCCACAGTCTCACTGGCCTAACCCAGTGAAGTGTTTGCTTTATGACAAACTCCTCCCTTGTGCTCCCCTTGTCATCCTCGGCCTCCAGACTGCTGGTACGACAGGACAGCACTCCAGCTCTGCATTCTGCTCATATATTTTAGTACCTTCCCTTCTCATCTCCACCACTGCCCACCCCCACCCCCCACCTCCCCAAGTAGGTTCTCAGCTCAGCAGCAAACAAAACCTCTTTAGCACATTTTGAGAGAGTCTAGGGTACAAGCTCTGTACTGACTGACAGTCATAATAGTGGTTCTCATCAACTCCCACATCACGCTTGGTCCAGCCAGGCATGAAAGCCAGTTTGTAGTGCATCCCGACTTCTGCTGGCTGCTTCTTATGTTCCTTGGAACTAAACCAGGCCTTCCTGACTGAGCTCCAAGTGCAAACAACTGTCCCATCCTGGTTCCAGGTCAAATAAACCCTCTCCATAGTACTTTCACTCAAAGCAACTGATTCAAGCTCTGGATTCTCCAAACACAATCTCTTTCACTTTTCCCAGGTCCCACTGGTCTGAACATACTTGGGGAAGAGATTCTACCCTCCCCACCCACCCACTGCCCCCAACCCTCCACTTTGCCTCCAGCCTTCTCTTTGGACATCCAGGAACCTAGTGACACCCCTTCTGAAGATTCCTAAGTAGGTCTAGGATGTATCTCCTTTGGCAGCTTCATTCTCTGCAGTCATTTAAAAAAATATTCACATTTCCTACACTAGTCTTCTAAGTCATAATCCATCTTACTGTCTAAGACAAAACTACATCTGGGGCCTAACAGAAGGTCTTATTTTTAATGTCACTTGGGCCTTTTACTTCCTTGTCCTTTCTCTCCATCTCAGGACCACAAAACACAACCTGAGGCCCGTCAGTCAGGATCAGTCAGGCTCAAAGGAAATCTTCAAGTATGGTCAAGAAATTCACAGGACAGGGGGTCATCAGAGAGGTGGGAATACCAGTGCGTATAGTTTGATTATGTGTGACTTATTATTAGTACAGATGCCAAATTTCAGCCTACTTGCACCCATGTTCATTCAGAGATTGCCAAAAAAGCAGGTCAGCCATGGACAGAACCCCAAGTGTGGATAAATTGAATTTTGCACCTTCATTAACTGCTTCACAAAATAAGAGAAAACACTTCAAATCATTTTGGAAGAGCTGTTAACAGTTTATGAGGACTGTTGCCCTGGTAAATCCATGGTTTACAAGTGGCATAGCCTTTACAAGCCAGGCAGGGAATCAATTGAAACTGACCTTCACCCGGGATGCCCTATTGAGGTCACTTTCTCAGACGTTGTCAAAAAAGTTGAAAGCTTGTAGTGGAAGATGCCAGATTGAATAAAAAGCAGCTTGCAGGAATGGTTGGAGTATCACCTACAACCATTTTGAATATTCTCCATCAGCATCTAAGGAAGTCAAAAGTCAGTGCAAGATGGGTACCAAGAATGCTGACTCCGCTTCAAAAATCACAGAGCGTCGAGTGTTCATGGCATTTTTTGGACCTCTGCAGAGCCAACAAAGATGAAATTCTATACTGAACTGTAGCTTCCAGATGTTAAACCACCCTCCCTACAGTCCAGGGCTTGCTCCGTCTGATTATTTGTTTCCAGATATGAAAAAACAGCTTTGAAGCAAGAAATTTACAGAAGCCAACGAGGTTAAAGCTGCAGTTTGAGGGCAAAAATAAGAATTTTTTTTTTAAGATATCAATAAACTTATTGAAAGATCTGAAAATTGAATCAGGGTTAAGGGTGAATATACTTAGGAAAGAAAAAATAATAAATAGTGTTTTTTACCCTGCTTTCCCTTAATTCCACAAATTTCTTTTTTTTTTTCTTTTTTTTTTTTTTAATTCCATTTATGTTTTAATGGGTAGACGCAATAATAAGAGAACTTCACGAATTTCTTGACCACCCCTCATATGCTTTCCTACAGGGTATAACACTAAGGGATAAATTTCATTTAGTTACATAATAAATCACAGCTCTCCATTACCTAAAAGCATAGGCTTCGAGTCTGTTTAATTCTCACGTTCTTATTCCTATCCTCATCCCATAGCCTAAGCCTCCACCCTTCGTCCATCCAGCCAAAACACATCTGTCCTAACTGTGCAGGCTGTTGGGGATGCACCATCCCACCCTGTCTGGTTTCTCTGTCTTAGCGTTGCACTGAAGCTGGGCTACACGCCAAGTCACTGTCACCCTGTCTTTCGGAAAAGCGATCTTGATTCCACCCCCTGCTCCCCACTCGTCTCTCAGCCTCCTCTTCACTCTCCTAAACTGTTCCATATTGTCGCCTACAGATTGTCTTTTGGTCATTCCTGACCATCCTGCAAGCATCATCACATTGTTAGGCTTTCAGGGTCCAATTTCTTAAAAGCACCTCTCCTTTTCTCCATCTCTGCCCCACCTAGGAACAGCCTTTGACCAGGTTCAATATCAGGGTCTCAGCAAGTCTCCCCTTCGGGGTGGGCAGAGTTATGGCAAGGGGAGATGAGGCTGGATTTCAACCTCAATTCATCCCAGAACAGGCTTCTACCCTCCGCAACTATGAACAGCAGCTCTGCCCAATGCATAGACTTTGAATATTAGACAAGCAGGAGACAGTAGAGAGTGAGGTCCCCAAGACATTGGGATATGTTCCCAATGTCATACATCAGTTAGGGGCCAACTCAGAACTAAAACCTACATCTGCTGAATCCTAGCCTTGGGCTCTTTGTACTACTCCACAAATGCTGGTGACAACTGTTCTCCCCTTATGTCATTAGCATGTTAAACTCACATTTAAATTAACTGAATCTACCTCAATCAGATTCAAGTACACTTCGCAGAAGAAGCTGGGGTGTGGAATTTCTAAGATTTCTATTTATGGATTATATCTATAGAACTGGTTCCAGCCAATCTGAGCTCCAAGGAATACTTGACCCTGTGGAGGTCACAGCTGATCTGAGAGATACAAAAAAAAAAAAGAGAGAGAGAGAATTTATATCCCTCAGATCAGCCACTGCAGGCTAAGAGGAGGGGCATTCGTTGTACTGGGGGAGGGAAGAGGAGCTGAAGAAGGAAATGGAAAAGTAGAGAGAATTCGGGTTTCATTTATCTTTTTTTGGGTTACTTTTGATGTCAGTATAAAATACCTTTCTATTTATTTTAAACTAAGTAAGTATTGGGTGTTAGGAAAATACATTTCAAAACTGCTATCTCTTTCATTTTCTTTCCTAAGTCAAAACATCTGTCTTTGTTTTGGGGCTTGGAACTTTTTTTCCTTGTTTTTCTTTCTTTCTTTTTTTATAATCCTCAAGACAGCCACCCCAACGCTGCAGTATCATTAACCCAGTGGCAGCTTTGATTCTGCTGGCTTTTTACCATGGTTCCCGCAGCTGTCACCAGCCCATTGTCCTACCCTGCGGAGAGGTCAGCAGGAGCTATAACTCACAGGCTCAGCATTTGAAGAGATACCAGGGAGCCATCATCCAGCCTTTTAAAATAAGCAAGAAACTGGGGAAGCCAGGATGGCTTAGTAGGTTGAGAGCTCACCTTGCAGCCCCAAGGTCTAAGGATTGAATCCAGCCCTGGCCCATGTGGACTCATGTGCTGAGTGGGGGTTTGCTTCCCATGCGGGAGGCCCCCCAGGCCAGTTCCCACTCTGCATGGTCCCCCACCCACCTGTGTGGAAAGAAACTGTGTCGAAAACTGATGATGTGCAACTATGGGGACTGCTCTGGGCCCTCCCCCTTCTCTCTCTCTCCATCTGTGTGTGTCTCTCTCTCTCTCTCTGTCAAAAACAATAGAATAAATCTTTTTTAAAAATAAGTAAGAAATCTAAATTCTGAGAACTTTGATGGGGCAGGGAATCAGGAAAGAGTGAGGCTCCTGCTGTCCCTATTGGCTGAGGCACCCCCCGTCCAAAGGCCTGAGAGAATGAGGAAGCCTTAGGCTTCTTGACCTCTGGAAACAGCCTTAGCTTCTCCAAGATGAACCACAGGAGCACCTACAAAGTGCCCAGTGCTGTGCTGGTTGCTCTATCCATGAGTATATTATCTTCCATTATTGTCCTTAGATTTTTTCCTATATAGAAACAGAGGCTAAGAGGGAGAAAATGATTTATCTAAAGGTCACATTACCCACAAGGTGAACTTCTTATAGGTAAATTAAGACTACAAAGGGCCTAGGAAGCAGGGTGAGGCTATTAGAAAAGAAAAAGGGGAGGACAAAAAGGGAAATAACCTCATTTGCCATTGTGACAGAATTTAGGTGCCAGCACATCAGTCCTGTAATAACTTGCACTCGACCTCACTTGGTACCCTGATGCTCAAGGGAGAGTCAAATGTCCCAGGGCTCAGCTCCTAGCCTAGCTCTGGGTGAGGCCTCAGGTGACCTGAAGCGAAGCAGCTACGGTCCCAATCCCCTCGGTCACCTGCTTTTCTCACCTGTGTACATGTGCTTTGCCACTAAGCACCCAGATTATTCCCATCTACTTTGTCCAGCATTGCACTAGCCTCTCTCCTCTCTTGTCACTTCTGAGGGAAGACGTGAAACTTCTCCTCTGGGGGCTTTGACCTCTAGCCCGAAGGTTCCCTCCCAGTTGGATTTGCTTCTGGCCGGCCACCTCGGGCAGACAGGTGATATCCACACTCTGAACCCACCCAGGCCATCTGCTCACTTGGCAATAACACTATCCTATGGGTCTGTGCTAAGGGACCACTTAAGAAAATGCTGCTTTAGTAACTAAGCTCTTTGGCAAGAATTTAAGATGGATCCTTACTGTAATTAACTTGACCTGATAGGCCATAAAATTATGGTAGATTTCCAATAGAGCGCTGATCCGCTCCATAAAACAAGAGAAATTAAAAAAAAGAACAAGAGCCTTGTTACCTCCTAGATATCATCTAAGTCACTGCATACCTAAACCTAGTATCAGAACAACACAGTCGCCCAATTCATTGATTCCCAGAAGCACATACTGACTCCACGCTATGCACAAAGACAGCTGGTACAAAATCAAGGGACACAGCCATGATAAAATGATTGAAACCCTTATGGGAGGTTCAAAGGAAAATATATGGTTCTCATTAGGCTAACTTGGAGGATTTATTTTGCTGAGTAGACTTTTTACTCTCACTGGAGAGAGGTAGAGAATAGAGAAGAGAAAGTAAACAAAAATGCTGTCTGATATAGAAATCTCATTGCCACACTGTATGATTTATGATGCACCCTCACATCCAATAAATACCTCACAAAACTTTTGAGAAAATCAGCATTTTTTTTTATCAATGTGTTCAGAATTTATGTTCCTTCATGGAAATAGATGCACTAAATTGCTATGTTGGCAGAGACTGATAAGGAGGGCCCAGCTATATGTGTATTACACAAAATGAGATAAATGTGGCTCCTGGCCTCAAGGAACTCATGGTCTGATAATGTTGGTAGGACAATGAAAGCATGGCAGGGAAGGCTTTGGTCAGGACCCAAGTTAAGTACAAAGTCAAAGCAGTTCAGAGTAGAGAAAGACATTGTGACACAGTTATCTTCACATTGCTGATTCTATATAATAAGTCTCACCTCATTCCTGAGTTTTATTGCCCCATCTGGTGAAGTTAAAGACAGGGAGAATAAGGAATAGGGTGACATGTCTGTTTTGCATCTTACTTGATATACCCAGGAAACATATGGTTGAAAAGGAATAGAATGTAACTCACATTAGTAGTTGGAATGGAGTGACTTTTAAGCATTATACCAAAGCCAAAAATAATAAAGAAAAAGATTGATTGATTGACTATGGTATCAAAAATAAACACATATGCACAAACACATCAAGTTTTTAAAAAACTGGAAAAATATTTCCAACATATATCATAGGTTGTAATTTGTTTTCTAAAAGTTGGTTTAAGTTGGCCTTGATTTTGTGCTTGGATTCTTACTAAGCTCTGCCCTGCCTTAATGTAACAATGGTTTATTCAAATCATTAATAAAAATATATACACCTAAGAAACTGTCATTGACCAGAGGAGACAATAAAGATATGCAACATGGGATCCTGGACTACTTCCTGGAACAGAAGAAGGGCATAACCCAATAAGAAAATGGACAAAGGTTATGTACAAATATTTTTAATAAATAAATAAATAAATAAAAATAAATGTGGCCAATAAAATAAGAAAATATATCCAACCTCATTAATAATCAAAGAAAAATTATATATATTATATATATATATACTATATAGTATATTTATAGTATATACTATATAGCAGGGGTGGCCAACTTTTCTGTATATAAGATCTACTTTTTATCTTAAAAGTGTGTCGCGATCGACTTGTTGGCCACCCCTGCTAGAGTATAAACTAGCAAGGGTGCTGCTAGAGTATAAACTCTGATACCCCATTTTGTCGGTTTCTTAGGATTGTATGTTATGATTTGACACTTCAAATCAGCCGGGCGCTGTATTGGCGCCGCTGGAGTTGCTGCTTCAAATCAGCCGGGCGCCGCAGCGGCGCCGCTCGAGTTATAAGAGCTACAATCGCTTCAAAGTCCATGGTGCACCGAATTCCACCCCAGACATTGCGAGCGATCGACGATCGACCAAAATTGGCCTCGCGATCGACCGGTAGATCGCGATTGACTTGTTGGCCACCCTTGCTATATAGTATATATATATAACATAATATATATACATATATTATATTATAATATATCTACATATTATAATATATATAGATAGATAACATATATAGATAATAGATAATAGATAATATCTATATACTATAAAATTATATATATAATATATATATTACATAGTATATATACTATATATTATACACACGTACCTGGGATTGACAAAGACAAAAGTGATCAATGATATCACTTATGATAGTGGTATTAATGGCAAAATTGTACAATCATCTACTTTCCTGTATTTATGCCTGATTATTCTGCTAGTATGTCTATAGTTCAGGCTAGTTTAAGAACTACTATCTGTCACTGTCACTTAGACTACTAGAATAGCCTCCTAACTTGTCAATCTGCATTCATTCTTACTTCTATTTATCAGTTCTCTCTGTTCAGCCAAGGTTATCTTTTCAAAACACAAATATGATCTCTAAATCTTGTTTATACCTCTCCTTGATGTTAGAATAACAATAAAATCTTTCATAAGACCTACAAATCCCAAAGTGGCATGCTTTCTACCCATATCTTCAGCCTCATCTTGCACTGTGCTTCCTCTTACTTCCCACTCCAGCCATACAAACTTTCAACTCTCTGTCCTGCCATGTTTGCACAATCTATGGCTGAAGAGCTCTTACATCACCTATTAGTCTAGTTTACTTCTACTTACTCTTTAGGCCTTATCTGACATGTTACTTCCTAAAGGAAGTCATCCTTGAACTCTCCATGAGGCCACATCCTCTCTATTCTACTAACACTATTATCAATCTTTCCTTAGTAACACTAACATCAGACTCCACAAAAGCAGGAATCACATCTAGTGTTGCCCATCATCATATCCTTAAAACTTAGTGCAGAGTACTTGGCACATACTAGGATCTCAGTTAATGTTAAATGAATTATGAATCCTCTGGTATGCACTGAGACTTTTGTTGAGTAGCTTCATGCTCAGCATTGGTGCCAAACCAGAATCTACACTAATTTGGTGACCACAATTATTTCCACTCTAGTTACTCCCTGAGCCCCTGCTTCACCCAAAGTGCATATTGCACAAGGCTTCATCATTGTCTGAACCTGAAGAAGGCCTGCATATGACAGCAGGCCCCACGGTGTCTTGGCTTTTTGTGGAACTACCTCAGGCTAGATACTGGTGACAGATGTCCTTGGGAAGAAGCATGGCATCTCCCACGTATCTTCAGGTTTAGCATGGGCAGAAAACAACCACAGATCACTTTGTAACTCCTGCCAGGTAGTTTCTAGCCAACCACAGGCAGGACCTGGGCCTTCACCCGGGCTTCTCCAAATAGATCTCAGAACCAACATACTTGGAGGTTTGCTTCAGACCATAGCAGAGCACCACCCAATTAGCTCCATAAATGGCACACACAAAGGACAGTCTCAACAAACACCAGAGCCCACTAGGGTTAATCTCGTGCAGTAGTATAAACCCCCCACACAGCAGCTTGTAAGCTACAGACGTGACCAAACCCCACAGCCGTCATCCTGAGGGTCAATCACAACAACAGACATGCCAATAACAATCAAGGATCAACTATAACAGGAGGGCGCACACACACCCATACAAGGGACATTCTTGGAGCACTCAGCACATCTGACAAGGAAGACTGTGCCAAGGCCCAAAAGGGCACCGCTATGTCATATCACCCAACCAAGACTGGAGACATAGCAGATATACCTAATACATAGAAACAAACACAGAGAGGTAACCAGCATGAGAAAACAAAGAAATACATTCCTAAAGAAAGAAGAGGAGAAAACTCCAGCAAAAAACTAAATGAAATGGAAGCAAGCAACCTATCAGATACAGAGTTCAAAACAATTTTTATAAGGATGTTTAAGGAGCTTAATGAGAACTTCAACAAAGAGAGAGTAAGCATAAAAAAGAACATGGAAATTATTTTAAAAACAGGATCAGTCAAAAGTAAAGTATACAATAACTAAAACAAAGAATGCACTAGAAGACATCACCAGCAAACTATATGAAGCAGAGGATCAAACTGAAGACAAGGTAGCAGAAAACACCCAATCAGAAAAGGAAAATAATAATAATAATAATAATAATTAAAAAAGGAAAATGAGGGTAGTTTAAGAGATCTCTGGGACAGCATCAAGCATAACAACATTTGCATCATAGGGGTACCAGAAGGAGAAGAGTAAAAGCAAGGGATTTAGAACTTATTCAAAAAAAAAAATGACATAAAACTTACCTAACCTGGTGAAGGAAATAGACATAGAAGCCCAGAAAGCATAGAGTTCCAAACAAGATAAACCCAAACAGGCCCACACCAAAATACATCATAATTAAAATGGCAAAGGTTAAAAACAAGGAGAGAATTTTAAAAGTAGCAAGAGAAAGGTAACTCATAACTTATAAAGGAGCTCCCATATGATTGTCACCTGAATTCTCAACAGAAACTTTGCAGACCAGAAAGAATTAGCACAAAATATTCAACATGATGAAAAACAAGGACCTACAACCAAAGGTACTCTACTCAGCAAGGCTATTATTTTAAATTGAAGGACAGATAAAGAGCTTCCTAGATAATAAAAAGTTAAAAGAGTTCATCACCACCAACCAAACAGTATCACAGGAATGTTAGAGGGACTTATATTTTTTAAAAATTCAAATTATGAATAATATAATGGAAATAACTATATATCTATCAACAATTACTTTCAATGTAAATAGACTAAATGCTCCAATCAAAAGACACAGGAGGGCTGAATGGATAAGAAAACAGAACCCTTATTTATGAGGCCTATAAGAGACTCGCTTCAGATTGAAAAACACACAGAGATGGAAAGTAAAGGGGTGTAAAAAGATATTTCCTGGAAATGGAAACAAACAAACAAAAGCTGGGGTAACAATACCTATACCAGACAAAATGGTCTTTAAAACAAAGGCTATAACAGAGACAAAGAAAGACCCAGTAATCCCACTTCTGGGTATTTATCCTAAGAAACCCAAAATGCTACTTCCAGGGGACACGTGCATCCACATGTTCACTGCAGCACTGTTTACAATGGCCAAGATGTGGAGGATGCCTGAGTTTCTGTCGATGGAATAATAGATAAAGACGAGGTAGTGCATACATACAATGAAATACTGCCTGGCCCTGGAAGGGAATGGGTTCTTGCCATTTGCAGTGGCATGGATGAACCTGGAGGATATTATGCTGAGTGTAGTATGTCAGGTAGAAAAAGACAGACACAATGTAATTTCCCTTATATGTGGAATCTAGAGGACAAAATAAACAAACAAAACAGAAACAAACTCATAAACACAGAAAACATTTTGATGGTTTCCAGACAAGAGGGGATTGGGGGTGTGGGTTAAAAAATGATAAGGGACTAAGTACAAATTGGTTATTGCAAAGTGGTTATGGACATGTAGGTTGTATCATAAGGAATATAGTCAATAATATTGTAATGACTATGTATGATATCAATTGGATACTAGATTTGTTGAGAGATGGGAGGGGGTAGTCATTGGGGATGTAAAGCAAAGCATAGGGAATATAGTTAACGATATGGCAGTAACTATGTACATAGTGCCAGGTAAGTACTAGACTAATCAGAGGAATCACTTCTTAAATTGTGTAAATGTGTAACTATTATGCTGTACACCTGAAATTAATATAAAATATCAACTGTAATGAAAATTTTTTTAAAAGAGGGGAGTGAAGGGGAATTAGCAGTTCAAATTGCACGTATAAAACAAGTTAGTCATGAGGATGTAATGGGCAGCATGGGGCATATAGTCAGGGTTGTAATAGAGTGGTACGGTGTCAGATCTTGCTGGACTTATCATGATGGTCACTTCTTTAGGTATATAAATGTTGAATAACTATGCTGTACCACTAAAACTAATATAATATTGTATGTTAGCTATATTTTTAATAAAAATATTTTTTAAATATGTATGTCTGTTTCCCTAAACCCTGGTAAAAATAGATTGTCAAAAATACATTTTAAGCAACTTTGAATATTAGATGGAAAAATGCAGTTTTAATTTACATTTCTTATTGTGTGGGAACCTAGGCATCTTTTGTATTTCTTTTTGTGAGTTACAGTAGTGTCCCTTTATTCACAGTTTTCCTTCTGCAGTTTCAGTTATCTATGGTCACCATAGTCTAAATATATGATGAGAGAAATTCCAGAAATAAACAATTCATAAGTTTTAATGCACACCATTCTGAGTTGTATGATGAAAACTTGAGCTGCCTCTCTTCCTCCCACATGGGATGTGAATCATCCTTTTGTCCAGGGGACCCATACTAAATACACTACTCATTCATTAGTCACTTAGTAGCAATCAGATTGACTGTAATGGTTGTATCACAGAGCTTATGTTCAAGTAACCCTTTGTTTACTTAATAATGGCCCCAAAGCACAACAGTAGTGATGCTGGCAATTTAGATATGTCAAAGAGAAGCCATAAAGTGCTTCCTATAAATGAAAAGATCGAAGTTTGGTACTATCCACATTTTTAGGCATCTGCTGGGAAACTTGGAATGTGTTCTCTGGGGATAAAGGGAACTACTGTATTTGTTCATGTCCTTTGCCAATTTTTCTACTAGAGTGTTAATTTTTCTCTTATTGGTTTATAGAAGTTCTTTATATTTTAACAAATTTAGCCCTATTTCTGATGTTTATTCTAAATATTTTTCCTGTTTATGATTTGTCTTTTGGCTTTATTTATAGCGCTTTTCTATCCTAAAGAAATGCTTGGTTTTTAGAACCAAAATTTTATCAATTTCTTCTTTTATGTCTCCTAGATTTTATCATGTTTAGAAAGTTCTTCTCTATTCCATGATCATTAAAAAATTTATCAATTTTCTCCTAGAAATTTGATAGTTTAATTTTCATGTAGGTAGTCCATCTGGCACTTATTTGGGTATAAAGAGTTAGGAGAAATACAACTTTATTATTTTCCAGATGGCTACCCAATTGTCCTAACAATATTTACTGAATTGTAAATGTTCTTGCCACTGATCAGATGTGTAACCTTTATCAAATACTAAATCCTCATAAAAGTATTGAGACTGAGATCTGATTCTGTTCTACTCATATTGTTCTGCTTGTTTATTCATACGTAGATATGAAGCTATATTAGTTCCTATCAATTTATGATAATTTTAATATCTTTTAGGATTAGTGCTCTCTTTTTATTCCCCCTTTTCAGAATTTTTCTGAAATACTCTAGTATAATTGTCTTTCACAAGAACTCTTAAGACAGTTTATCCGGGGAAAGAAACATGTGAAAAGCCCTGCTAGTATTTTCTTTGAGGCCCTATTACATTGATAGATCAATTTAGGGAGAACTGGCAGCTTTGTAATAATTTATGCTCTTGGACTTTCCTTATAAAGTCTTTTTGTGTGTGTCCTTCATTAGTATTTGAAAGTTTTCCTCACATAGATATTAGTAGGAGTGCTATACTGTATGAAGATTATTTGTCAGATAATTAAAAGAGAGGAACAAGATGAATGTGGGGTGGTGATTTAAAAGAGCACTCCCGGGAAAGGCACAATAAGCACTTGAGCTATATGATGGCAGCCGAAATCAAAACAGCAGAATTTTTAATTATTGGAAATGAAACAAGGGAGGAAAAAGGAATCAAAACCTTCTCTAAAGTTTTGAGATTAAGAGATGAGGAGTTGGTGGTGGTGGGGGTGGGGGGGGATGTAGCATTATCAGAAAAGAAAAACAGAAAGAAGAACCACATTGTGAGCAGAAAGATGCCGTTCTCTGTTGATGAACATTTAGGTTGTTTCCAATCTCTTGCTTTCATAAAATAACGTTGGAATGGTTAGCCATGTACACATGTTATTTCACACAGCAGTTCTATCTGTAGCATTTGGGAATACTGGCCCTTACATTCCAGCAAGATGTCCAGGTGCAAATGTCCATCAAGCATGTGGAAATAATTGTCTAAAGATCTAGATACAGGCTTAGATGGTAAACCTGCAGGGTGAGTCAAAATTCTTCTGGGGAGGGGTGTTAGCTAGAGGGAGGGGGACAAGGGCATGACCTTGGAGATGATCTTGTTTGAGGAGGAGAAAGAAGAAGAGCTAGCGAGGAAATCAGAAAATGGGCAGACAGAGTAGTGGAATAATAGTCTAGTGGAAAGTAGGGGAGAAAACAAAAGAAATGACTAAACACACTGTTGTATTTTCCATTCATAAAGCACTCTCGTAAACTTGCATGAGAGACCAGCCACTTGAGGTTCAAGTCTTGACCCCATTACCCAGGCTTGAGGCAAGTCAGTTTAGCCCTCTGAGCCCCAATTTTTTCATCTTTAAAATGGAGATAGTAATAATACCTATCTCATAGGCACCATTGTAATGATTA
This sequence comes from Craseonycteris thonglongyai, assembly GCA_004027555.1. Taxonomy (NCBI): domain Eukaryota; kingdom Metazoa; phylum Chordata; class Mammalia; order Chiroptera; family Craseonycteridae; genus Craseonycteris; species Craseonycteris thonglongyai. Next base: position 31,782 of record PVKE010006893.1, on the reverse strand, counting down.
AAAGAGGTACCTCTGCAAAGTAGCAGAAACTCAGAAACACTTCTTCCCTCTCTGTATCTGCTGAGGGTCATAAAGCTTAAGTGGTATTTAAAAGCACACAGCTAGTGAGTGGCAGAATTTCTGATTGTCCTACACTGGAGTTACTTCATTCCAGAGGAGAGTATGGGCAACAATGGGCAGTGACATCAAGAAGGATGAGAGTTTGGCATTTAGAACATTACACATGAGCCAATAAGAAACATTTTCTTAAGAACAGTGAATACATAAGTCAGATTCCAAGAGGTTAAGCAGTAGTAGTTGTAGTTTCTTCCCTTCTATAGGCTCTGTTCATGCTGCCCCATCAGCGTACTTTCTAATGCATCTTTCTAAAGTTTCTTCATGTGTATTCAAATATATATGTAGTAAACGTAATGCATTGTACACTGTGTTCTGTACTGGACTCACTAATAAATGCCCCAGAGCTCTTTTCATCTTTGTTTATAGAGAGCATCTTGGTTTTTTCATATAGCTTCATTCCCGGGAATGGATATATTATAATTTAGTTTACTCTCTGTTGATAAACATTTGGGTTGTTTCCAATCTAATCTCCTGCTTTCATAAAATAATGTTGGAATGGTTAGCCATGTACACATGTTATTTCACACAGCAGTTCTATTTGTAGCATAATTCCCTAAAGTGAAGTTGCTACAGGACAAATTCTTAATCAGACCTCTAAAGAGAATCAACTCCTATAAATACAGAAACCAAGGCTGTAATTCTTCTGTGAGGTGTCCGGTTTAGCATAGGAACAGATAGCGAAAAATCCCTACAGGAAAGATATTTCTTACTTCCTCTCTTTGTAAAAACACAAACCAAACCCAAACATTCATGATGAATGTGAATTTTACTCCCCATGCAACGTACTTTGCTCCAGATGTTACAGAAATTACTGAGCTTGATGTACTCTGTTACAATTTTTATTCACAGTTCTGTTCAAAGTCTTCTGAATAATATTGGGGAGATGGCTGAGTTTTGCAGGAATTAATATACAGAAACTTGAGTTGGAGTTTATTAGAGTAACAACTATAGAGCCATTTTATGATCACACAACTTTAGCAATCATATATCTTTAAACTGAGTCACTGGGTTAGTGGTTGGCAGGCTGTGCAAGTTTCAATTCATATTGTTCTCCCACTGCTTTCCTGATGGTTTCCAGCACACTGACCTTAGAAAAACCGTGTAACTTTCCCTCTATAACGAGGAGCCGCTTCTTCCATGAGGCTCGGGGCAGCGAGCCAGCTAGCATGTCCATGGCAGCTGGGAGTGGAGACTTGGCACTTCAACTGTGTGAGATAGAAGGGCCAGAAGAGACTAATGAGCCAAGAGGTGGCTTGTTCTCCTTAGTGCTGTTATCAATCACTTTCTTCTAGAAGATTCTGACAATAAAAGAGCTGAAGTTTTCCAGAGGAACACCAGCCCAGGTCATGTCTTCATAAATCAGAATAAGCTGCCCTCCCATAGGCTACTCCAAGGACAAGTCCTGCAGGCTGAGCCGAAGGCCAGCCCAGGCCCCTCCAAAGAGAATGCAAGGGACCCTGTATACAAGGGGATCAAAAGTATGTGAGAGAGAGAGAGAGCGCGCGCGCCAAGCAGACATAAATATAAAAATACTCGAGTCTTGTGCTTTGTAGCATTTTCTTATCACTTAAAAATAAACAATTATCACAAAGAAGTAGAAAACTCAGGCTGCAAGGAACGGAGAGTGGGGAACAACCAAGCTGGATGTGGCTCTGGACATGACACCACCTAGTGAAGACTCAGAGACCACATGGGGCTGAAGAAAGTCGCTCAAGAAGTGCCAGCAAGCTGGGGAAGCCTGGAGGAAAGGCATCACAAATCACAGTGCAGATGCGCTTTTTGCTCTGTAAATCATTATATATTAGCTGCAAATTTCGTTTGTTGGCCAGCACTCAAAAGTGACATATGGCCAATAAAGGTTCTATGGGGCTTTCCATCTGCTGTTCAACTTCAACAAGGCTTCCATGAGAATGGCAGAGTATAGAAACAGGCTGCACTTCAGAATCCTTTCCTGAGCTGTGTGCAGGCCGTTCAAGGGGCCAGATACTACGCCCACATGTGCCACCAACCCCGCGTAACATCTGACAGATTGATGTGCGTGTTCTCTGGACCCTCTTCCACACTCACATCCAACTACCTTCCAGAATCTGTAGAACAAAAAAGTGCCCTAATGGACAAGCCCTCTGAAATGTGACAGGTGGCGGGATGGCCTAGGTCGGGGGTGGCGAACCTATGGCACACATGCCCAAAGTGGCATGCGGAGCAATTACTTCGGCACGCGGAGCTGTGAATACCATTTAAAAAATTATTGTTTATGCTCTTATAGACATAAAAATAATTGATACCTCTATCTCACTCAATGGGTTGGCACATGAGTCTAGCGAGTATACTCTTATTTCATAAACTTCGGCACTCAATCGCCAAAAGGTTCGCCACCCCTGGCCTAGGTTCTTCCAGAGGACTTCTGAGGCATCGCCTGGATCCTCTGCAGAAAGCTCGTGACAGACAACTATATTGTGGGTGTTCACTAAAGCCCACACCAAGCACAGAGAAATTGGCAAGTGACAGTGCCTCCGTTTTGGCAACGTATCCATTGATATTAAAACGCAAAGCGAAGAGGTTTATTTCCCAGGCTCTGCATTGTTCATTTCACCCACCTTGGAATTAGAATCGCCTGCAATTGAGCAAATCCAGGGAGGCTGGTCCAGTGTGTGCTGTTCTCACACCGATCAGCCTGTGTGCTCCTTCTAAGACCTGTCCCACTGCTCTCTGCTGCCCATAGTCAGGGACAGCCCAGTGGTCCTCCTGCACTTGCACTTTCACAGCCAGCCTGCCATGGGGGAAGGGGGGGTCACATTTCTACCCCAAATCTTTGGATGGGAAGGATCTAGATACTCCAGTGCATCTAATTCTTTTTCACTTGTGTTCTTCACAGTGGGATTGGAGGATGAATACCATCCACAGTGACTTCTGTAAGTAAAAGAACAAAAATTGTCCCCGAGCACGACCTCCCTCTAAACAGAAGGGACACTCGCAGGAGAAATGATGATGCACAGTCTACATTTTCCGGCGTTTTGGATGATGCTGTCATTTCTCCTGCCCGCTCTGCACCTGTCAGAAATATACCGCCAGAGGCAGAGTGAGATTTGGGGCTGGACTCCAAGAAAGCCCTGTTGTGAACTCCTGTTTTGAATCTGTTGGCAGAGAGACGGTGGAAGGGCAGGAGAGAGGCAGAGGAGGAAAAAAGACTTGTTGAAATACTACATAGGAATTGATGCAAAAAATGAAAAGTCTCTGAGTCTGTGAGGAGGAGGCACAAATTATAACAATGAATCATTTGCACAGAAATGGGCTCTGAGTTCTGACAGACAGTGAGGATTTAGAGAGGAGTCCTCCTGGGTTCAGCAAGAAGCTGAAGCAAGGAAGCCAGTGGGGTTTGGCCGAGTCACAAGCTCTTTCTCTGATGTGCTGACTTGGCAGAAACTCGGTCCTCAGGAGCCAGCCCCTCTGGAGACTATAATTTTTTTAACCCATGTGTATTTGAGGAAAAATGTAATCTCTCTGCCTCTGACTAGTTTACACGTCACTCATCGAAAAGCTGCTTTGCTTTGTGCTAGTGGATGGCCACTAAGTGAGAGTCTAATTTAGAAACAGCCTGGGGTCCTGGAAAAGGACCCAAACCCAGACATGAGACTCAGGCCCAGCTTCTGCTTTGATTTCAAATGGGAGAAGGTTATTTCTTTGGGTAATACTGCAGGGAAAGGGGAATCTACATCTTAAACTCCAGCTCCCATGTTTCTGCCACCCAGTGCATACACACACACACACACACACACACACACACACACACACACACACACACACACACACACACACACACACACACACACACACACTCAACAAAGCAACTGAGTTTGGTCAAAGATCTGCAGAGCAGGGCGCCTGAATGCCTCTGTCTCCTAAAATTAAATTGGCTCATGGCAAACCGGTAAATAGGAAGAGCTGAGAGGCACCAAGCTGAACCATCACCTTGCAGATGCAGGTTCTAGATGCCTATTGCCTGGGGTTCAAGTTCTGCTCCTGCCCTTTCTCATAGTATTAATTTAAGCAGCTTACTTCATTGTTCTGAGCTTCAACTTTCTCATTTGTAAAATGTGGGCGATGGTAGTAGTGGTCGCTTCAAGGTGCTGAGGCCTCAATGCACTGATCCACGTGCAGTGCTCACACAGTGTCTGCACAGGGGAAGTACTGGTTCTGGGCCGGCCTAAAAATCAGTGAGCTGTAATCCTGGCCAGGTGGAGCAGACACACTCAGACACCTAGACGCACCACCTCGGATCACCTCAGCCTGCGCTGACTTCGGCCCGGGTTGTCACTGCAGCTGGAACAGCTGCACAGGTGAGATATGGCAATACCCACCCCATGCCCGTGCATGCGCCTCTTCCTCCCTCAAGCGCCTCTCTGTTGTCTTCCATTAGGTTCTCCCAGACACAGATGCTGAGATAAGGATCTAGAGATGACCCCAGGATCACTGACAAGGAAGTGGGGGAGTAAGACAGGAATGGGAAGAAGAGAGCCAAGAAAGGGGGCGTTCATGAGAGGTTGTTGCAATGAATTATGGGGTCCCATGCCAACAGAAGCCTCAGGGAGAATGCACAGTACATTGGCTCACCCAAAGGAGTGACACTGGAGTATTTAGCCACCACCTCTCAGCTCCAGGTATGTAAACTCCCTGGTATGTGGGTCAGGAGTGCTCTTGTCACCAGAGAAAACCTCAAGCAGAGAGCTGCAGGTGGTGTGAGCCTGCAAAGCCAAGGTATGTACAGAAATAGGAAGTGCTGAGGGACATGGGCGAGGGGATGGCCAAGTGGCTATACTCCTGACTAGGAGCCTGGGACTTCTCAGGGCCCAGGAATGTAGCCAGGAAGCACAGCAGGATTAAGAACTTGTGTATAAAGCTTTCAGGTGCCGGTGAGGAAGACAAAGCTGGTGAATCAATTCTTCCTCCATTTTCTCTTCAAGGTCGACTGTCCTTAGACCTAGTTTATACACCTCCTTGAAAAATGGCCCTGTGAGATAAAGTGATCTCTCATTTAGAGGAGGCTCGTTCTACAGCCCATCCTCACCCTCCTCCATCCTGCCTCACTCCCCTCAGCCTCACCCCTGCTGCTGAGAATTAGGTTGTTTCAGTCACCCGGGCTTCCAGGGAAGCCCGGCTAAGGCAACCGGATTAATTTCTTATTAACTTCTCTCTCCCTCCCAGTACAGCCTCACAGAGACTACATCTTATTTGGAGTGCTGAGAGGCGCTATGTGAGATATCAAGTCTCGTGTGACCTACTAAGAGGTAAGACCTTTCTAAGTCATTCAGGAGAAAAGTACAGCATCTGGAAGAAGTCACGCCCTCTTTCTATGAGCTGGTAAACTTTAAAAAGGGTGTTACTTCTGCCAGATACTGTATGAGATCCCAGGACTTGAGTGTCCCTAGAAAGGGAAATACAGTTCCTGGGGGGTAAAATGGCCCATAAATGCCAGATCCCTGCTTGCCCCAAATTAGGGAAAGTAAAATTCATAGAGGAATGGGGTTTGCATTTAGTAGGACCCTGGAATGGAGCCAGAAGCAGTATCTTCACTGCCTGGCCACTTGATTGTGTCTGTAACAACCCACACCACCCACGCCACTAATCATTGGAAAATCAGGATCGCATGGTAGAAAATGGTCCTTAGCAAAAGTGCAATATAAAAGCAGACCCTGCAGTTAACTTAGTCTTGAAGCACAAGACTCATTTTGTTTTATGATATTTTAAACATATTTTTAAAAAGAAATAAAGTCTTGTGAAGGAGACAGTGGTCAGGGCACAGAACAGCCCTGTGCCCGAGGCCCTGGGTCGTCACCCCTGCAGTCCAGGTCACCGCTGCTGGCACAAAGATGACACTCACAATCCTGGGCTGCTCCCACTCCAGCCAGGGCTTCCCTGCAGCTTGCTTACCAGGAAACACTCTGCAAAATGAATAATACATCGATCTGCTTCTCGGAGGACCCTCCTCACTCTTTCATTTGCCAAAATGCAAAAGAATATTCAGCAAGGGTTGCCATTTCCACACCCATCGTCAATGAGCAGAGGTAGGAGTGATCCATATGACGTGATTTCAGAGTCCTTACCCAGAGTTCACGTCTGGAAGACACCTGAAACCTACAGAAGAGGAAGCTAGCATTTCTTGAGTGCCTGTGCACCCAGTTCTGACCAGAGCCTCTCCATTGGGCAACTCAGAGAAGGCGAAGTTTCTTAGTAAGGTCCAGATAGCAAATAGTTTTTGTGGGCTATATGCTCTCTGTCATAACTACTCTGCTCTACCCTGGTGGCACCAAAGCAGCCATGGAGAATCAATAACACTGAGAGGTACAGCTGTGTTCCTGTAAAACTTCTTTATTTGCCAAAACAGGATCTGGCCAGCAGGCATAGGTTCCTGAGCCCTGGGCTAGTTTAGTCACCTTCGTAAGCACTCGTGGGCAGTAAGCACTGTCCACCTTTAAGTTATTCTCCTCCAGTGCAGTTGCTCTTGAGATTAAATCCTGAACATCATAGTATAATTTAATTCATCATCCACTCTTCTAATGATGAGAAGTGGGGAAGAAGGAGAAACAACTTCAGAATAAATGTATCAGGAGATGGAAACAGTAGCAAGAGGAAGAAGAAAGGACAAGGTGACAAATTGGGACACTTAGAGTGGGGTGGGATGAATCGGAGTTGAGAAGGTGAGGAGGGCAAGGTCTTTGAGGACAAACTGCTACAGGGTCACATTATCCAACTTTACAAGATAACTGTAGGCAGTGTCCCACCACAGTGAAAAGCGTAGACTGAATGTCAACTGCTTTGAAATAACTGGTGCTATCTCCGACAGCGGGTGGGACCTTGACTAAGCTACTAATTCTGGGCATCAGTTTTCTCATCTATGAAATGGGGATTCATAAGACTGAAGTGAGGATTACATGAGATAATGCATGGAAAGGGCTGGACAAAGTTCCTGGCATGATATAAGCATTCAACAAAAGCCCACTGTTGTTACCCAGAATGAGTCCAAGGCAGTAAAAGCTGTCTGAATGGAAGCGCCAGTGGTAAGTTCAGAGATATTCTCAGTGAATATTCTATAACTCCTCTCTCCCTTCTAAGTATGAAACTTAGTGAGTCAGCTGAACTGTCTGGACTAACCATAATCACAAGCAGGCATAAGTTCCTCCATAAGCCAGGGATCCATCCATCCTTGCCCCTAAGATGTCTCCTTTCCCAGTTTTATACACTTAAACATTATACCTTAGCAGTGGGTTGCTAATACTACAGAGAGTGCTTCTGTAGTCCAACCCAGATGCTGAGGTTTGTTTGTCCAGTCATTTATTTCAGGCATGCTTTCTTGAGGGCTTACTGAGATTTGAGTATAAATACCAAAAAAAAAAACAAAGAGTACAAATTAGATTAAAATAGTGTTAGGGCATACAAGACTAATTGCTTTTTAATTCTATCTGCGTGAAGCCTGGTGAGACGCTGTTCATGTATCTTGAACCTAAGGGGTTAGTCAACATATGACAAGAGTGTTTAAGATGAGGAATCAAGTTTCTAAGTGAAAATATAAGCACCACTAGAAAAATAGGAAGCCAAGGACTGGACATTGAATGTTTCCTGGGCTGGAGATGCTGTTCTGTTGTAGAACCCTGATGGCCTCACCAATCCCTCCCAGTGTGGAGGATCCAGGCCTGTTGGGCTTCTCTGGAAAGCTTGAACTCACCGCTTCAGGCTCTACTCCTCTCACTCACTGCCCGCAGGACAAAGAATAGTGACTCTCCATCTGGGGTGAACATTAGAATCATCTAAGGAGCTTTTTAAAAAATACTACTTCCCAGGACCTCCTCCAAGAACTCTGATTTAGTGACTAGGTAAGATTGGACCTCAGACTAGCTTTTAACTTGTTACTAAAACAAAATATACAAACAGAAAAATGCACATAACTGGTCAGCTTGATAGATGTTTACAGTGGAGCACGCCCTGGTAACCAGCACACTGATCAAGACACAGAACAGGAGCAACACCCAGAGTCCCCTGGTGTCCCCTTCCAGACACCATTCCTCCCAGGAAAGACTTCTAACAGCATAGGGCAAATTGTGTTTGTTGTTGTATTTGACAGAGATGGACTCATAGAGTATAGCTTTTTTTTATATTAAATAAGTTTGTAGATTTTAGAACAGTTTAGATTTACAGAAAAGGTATACAAGGGCTGTCCGGAAAGTATCCAGACATATAACTATTCTCGTTATATTGACAATGGCTGGATTCTTTTCCTGACAGCCCTTGTATTAAGAGCTAATCCAGAGTATTTTTGTGTACCCTGCACCAAGTTTCCTTATTGTTAACATCTTACATTATGGTGGTACATTTAAGTGTGACATTTTTTTATCTGGTTTCTTTCACTGAACATTATACTAAAGAGATTTATTCCCACTGTGGCATGTCGTTGTCGATCTTTCGCTCTCATTGCTAAATGGTACGTCTCCATTATGTGAGTCATCCATTATTTATCCATACTGCTGTTGTACATTTGGATCGTTTCCAGTTTGAAGCTCTTATAAGCTGTGCCACTGTGCACACATTCTAGTAGGCATCTGCATTTTTTTTTTTTTAAGTTCTCTAGGGATTCTAAAGTGCAGCCAGAACTAGAAATCACTGATATGATCTAGACCAAACAATTCATTCCTCCTTGGGTTGTTGTCCTATTATTTCTTATCCCTCACTCTTTTCTCCTCCATGACAACCACCCATGGAGGGTGGTTGGAGTAGGACATGGTATTCTCCACCTCAGAGACAAAACAGGTCTTCAACAAATGCCAGTTAATGGATTAATCGATTGATTATATGCTCATATGTCACAACCCTCTTTGTTCCAGGTTTGGAATCATTTCTAAGCAGCAGCATCTCTCCCGCTGAGGGAGCAAACTGTGAGCACCCACATTTCCTTCATCCGGCCTGATACAGGCCTCATCTCGCATCCTCGTCACAAGCTGGATCCTGAACACGCATGCTTGGGACACACATAAAAGAGCAAATCTTACGCATAAATTTAAGAGGACGCAGATGCACAGTGAGCTCAGGTCATCCAGATGGCCATATATTTGTCATTTGTCATTTGTCCCTTGCCCTATTGTTTCTCAACTTTTCTCACTTCTCTAAAAGGCACTTATCTTTTTCTTATTGGTTTCTTCTAGTACTGGTAGTTTCTCATACCGGTATAGAAGGAAATTAACCTCTGTTTTCCTATTGTATATGTTACACTTGTTTTCAGGGTGTAGTTTGCCATTGACTTATGTATGTGGTGCCCTCTGAAAACCTCATCTCTTAGCCTTTCTTTTCCTTATCTTGCAAGTACCTGGCATTATGAACACTCAGCCTATTCCTAGTGGGACGTCAGTCCCTGATTTCTACTGGGAAATGAGGCTGCGCCACTGCTGAATAGTTTCCTGGGGCTACTGTAGCAATTACCATATGTTACGTGGCTTAAAACAACAGGAATGCACTTCCTCGTAGTTCAGGAGGCCAGAAGTCCAAAATCAAGATACTGGCAGGATTCATTTCTTCTGGTGGTTCTGTAGGAGACACCATTCCATGCGTCTCTCCTAACCTTTGGAGGTTGCCAGCGATCTGTGGCTCTTCTTAGCTTGTACACACATCACTTTGATGTGTCTGGATCTCTGGGTTAATTTTATTTGTCATTTTGTCTGGGTCATGTTGCTCAGATATTTGACCATACATCCTGGATATGTCTGTGAGAGCATTTGGGAGTAAGAATAACATTTAAATTGGTGGATTGTGAGTAAAGCAGATTACCCTACCAAATGAGGTCGGACCTTACTTAGTTGAAAACCCGAATACAACAAAAGATTGACCTCCCTCTACCTTCATCCCTGCCCCCAGCAAGAGGGCCTTCTAATCATAGGCAGTCTTGACTTGTAACATGGTCTCTTTCCTGGGTCTTTAGCCTGATGACCCACTCTGAAGATTTGGACTTGCTTGCCTCCATAATCACATGAACCAATTCCTTTACACACACACAATTGCTTGTGTTTCTCTGGAAACCTCTGATACAATCTCTGTGTGTCTTCACCTCTTCTTATAAAGACACCAGTCATCAGATTTGGGGCCCACGCAAATCCAGTATAACCTCATCTGACCCAATTCATCTGCAAAGACTATTTCTAAATAAAGTTACTGTCTGAGCCTCTGGATGGAAATGAATTTGGGGGGTAGGGTACTGTTCAACCCAGTACAATTCACATTTGCTTGGAGTTACTGAATTATGGACAGGGTCCCAGGATCTTGGTGAGTCCCAATTCTATCTTTTTTCACCCATCTTATAGATGCCATGGCCTCAAGAAGTAGAGGCTACAACACTCTCAGGACTTCTGGCACCAGCCTGGCCTTCATTCTTCAGCTGTTATATCTCAGGTTGAACATGTAGGTCTCAGATGTAACTGTTATATTTGATGTTGGACTCATCTTGACCACAGTACCTAGAGCCAGATGGCTCCATTTATTCAAATGTTTATTGCTTCAACAAATATTTACAGGGCAGAGCACTGAATTACTGAAGATAAGAGCATAATTTCTGGAGCCAGGTGATCTGAATATGAACTCTAGTTCTATCTCTCTAAGTGGGTGATCTTGTGCTAATTAGTTGACTTCTTCCCACCATAAAGGATTGCTATGAATAATAAAAAATACAAATACCTTAAAACAGTGCCTGACAATGAAAGCAGTGAACATTAGTTATTTTTAGTATTATCAAGAAAATAGGGGAAGCTGGGATGGCTCAGCAGGTTAAGTGCTCGCTTTGCAGCCCCGGAGGCTAAGGATCAAATCCCGAGCCCAGCCCATGTGGACCCATATGCTGAGCTGGGGTGTGCCGGTGAACTCAGTTCTTACCTGGGCCTATGTGGGAGACTCCTGGCCTGTGCAGCCCCACGCCCACCTGTGGAGTGAAACTATATGGAAAACTAATCCTGTCAACTATGGAGACTGCTCTGGACCCTCCCCCTTCTCTCTGTCTCTCTCTGTCTCTCTGTCAAAAAACAATTAAAAAAAAAAAAAAAAGAAAGAAAGAAATCAGCCATGGTCCCCGGCAGTGGCCCTACTTATACAATCTCTTCAACCTCAACCTTTGCACGTCCCTGCTTTTTCTCATATTATATTCCTCTCCTCCTCACAATCCTGCCATGGCCCTTTTTTTTTTTCTTAAAGTTTTTATTTATTTATTAATTTTTTGACAGAGAGAGAGAGATACAGAGACTGAGACAGAGAGAGAACTGAACTGGGGTCACTCCCCAGTTCAGCCTATTGTTCCGCATGGCTGGGGCCAGGATTCGATCCTCGGTCCCCGGCACTGCAAAGTGAGCGCTTAACCCACTGAGCCATCCAAGCTTCCCCCATGACCCCTTTTTGACCCCAGAATAAAGTCTAACTGCTTAGTTTGGTAATGAAAGTGCTCCCCAATCAATTCCCCAGATCACCTACCCAACTCTTCTCCCACTACACCCCTCCACACACCCGGCAAGCTGAAACATTCACCATCCCAAACATAGCGTGCATGTAAAGATTCTAAGGCTCCTGTTCATCTCTGCAGTTTGTTTAGAATTTTCTTCTTTCCTCTTCAATTAGTCATTTTTTTCTTTTCTCGAGCATTAGCTCAATTGTTCCCCCATTTTAATGTATTTCTATTTTTTTAACAGTCTTCATTTTTTTTAATCCACAATCTTACAACATATTATTTATACTAATTATATTCTGTCTCAACTTATAACTACTTGATTATGTGTCTGTTTCCCCTAATATGGAAAGATACTCAAGGGCAGAAAGTGTATCTTGTTTCCTCCATATCTGTCTTGTGTACCAGGCACACAGAAGGCCACTAGCAGATGTTGGCTGTCAGTTGATTGGGTCGCACAGGCTCTGATGGCTGCATGCCATCTTGATTTGCTCTTATAGCGTCTCACTCATCTTTTTAAGTTTATGTTGCACTGCTTAAAACTCTTCTAGAGCATGTTCTCTTAGCATTTCTCCTCATTACTCTGTATCACCCATTGAAATGTGTGCCATTATGCACCATCCTCACATGCCCTGCTGGGTGGATCGTAGTCCCCTCAACATAGCTCTGAAGGAGTGCATTAGTTATGCCCAAGGCACCGATATTGTCAATCTTACATTGTCCCTTGTTGTTGCTGTTGTGCTTATGTGATTGCACAAACATGTTTCCAGCCTACTTAAAATATGGCAGATGTACTCGGAAACTGGTCGTATTGACCTGCTCAATCACAGAATTTAACTAAATTCTTAACTCAGGAATCTAAAAAACGTAAACAACTGAAACAGGATGCAGAACACCAAAGCATCTGAGTTCCACCCTGCAAACAGATGGTAATGCAACAAGGTAGTGTGCAAAGAGTCAGCCAGATAACTAGATACATGTCTTAAGAAGCCCAATACATAGGAAGACAATTGGCATTCAAATATATTATGTCTCTGGTGAGAGAGGATGAAGGATTTGCTTTAAGTGGAATCTTGGTGCAGTAGCATTTAGAACTGCTAACCAGTAAGCATGATAGAAACAGACAACTCTAACTTCTCTTTCCAAGCCATGCTCTACACAATGACCAAAGGCGTCTTTCTGAGCTCTGACCACATGCAAATGATGCAAGGCTCCCCATTTCATACAAGGCCATGCATAATCCAGGCCCAAGCTTCCACTAGAGAAATGGGTCATTGCATGCTTCCCACCCCCTTTCTACTCATATGGCTCTAGTGTTCATTACACAAGCACACACAGGGTTGCCGCTCCTTCACGTCTTGTCTCATCCAATTCCCCTAACCGTACTCTGTACTTCCACTTCTCCTGTCCTGCTGAAAAATGCAGCCTCCTATTCCTCTATTTTTACTGTACTACATTGTAACGAATCAGAACTAGTAGCCATGGTAGACTGTTTTTCAGGTGTGTGTGTGGGGGGGGGATAAGAACAAATGTTATGAAAATAGTTATAGCCTTTTGGGCATACCAGTAGAAAAGCTTCTGTGAATTCTGGGAACACATCCTACAACAGCCTCCCGCCTTCCCCCTGCTCATACTGCTTACAGTGGGGGTGCTGTTTAGTTCCACTGGTGAGAGAGGCAGGAACACTCATAACGCCCAGTGCTCACTCGCCGCCAGGGCTCAGTCACGAACTGCTGGTATATTATCTTAGACAATTAAATGCCCTAATCAGATGCCCAGCTCATCTGAGGGCTGTCACTAAAGCTTTGCTCACATAAAACACGGTATTATGAAGAAGCCAATATCAGTTTTAAAAATTGGATTTTAAAAATTAATCTGCACAACATACAATCTAATTCTTACCCCATCTCTCATCCTATCCACTTTAACTCCCCAACATCCTTGCCTTCTGAGCCTCAAGATATTATTCCCGGCTCCTGCCCTATCTCATCCTTAATGGGTGAACATCAGAGTCGTGGTAAAGAAAGAACTGGTTATCAGGGAGGAGGTGAGGAGCAGAATGGTGCATTGTGCATAAGTAATATTTGATAAGTTCTTTAAAGATGAAAGTTTAATTCTTTGTGTTTCAGTCAGGTCAAAATATTCTCATATTAAATTATCTGAATCAAGATGTCACGTGACACAGAATAGGAAAATAGTAGTTGCTGAGGCTAGGAAATGGGGTTGGAGGGACTTTTACTTTTTAGTAGATATGATTCATTCCTTTTGCAGTTCATATTGTGTGCATGCATTACCTTCTCACTAAAATTTAAATGAATTTTCTTGAAGATCATGTATGCCTTTAGCAGATCCTTTGGGATCCTAGGGAACAGTGCATGACAACTCCAGGATGGTACAAGGTTAAAATTTCTATTCCAATGTATTTGCACCACAGCTTTGCTGGAGATGAACATTTGAGGGTTCTCTTAGAAATGCTTCCTCTTTCTAGTATTGGAAATGGAGTCTAGAATTGGCTGTGAACTTGGACATAACAGTTGAACATAAGATACAGGTTCAATATCACTCCTCCTACAGGAAGCTGAAGAATTATATACATATGTGTCTAAGAAGCACAGGGATATTTAAGGATGCAAACTCATGTCTCCTGATTAGTGAATCATTATTACAGTCCTGTAACTCAGGCCACAGAACCAGCAATTTTCAATAGTAGAGTTCATTGACTTATTTATTTTTCAGAAACTAAACCAACAAAATACAACATGCTGCAAATGTGTTTCATTTGCTGTCTTCAGTCAACTTCAGACAAGTTATTAAGGGTATTACTCTTCTATAGGCTATCAATAGTTTTTCCATCAAAAAGATATTTTAATTCATTATTGATACCTCTTAAAAATGCCACTATTTAGTCACCACCCTATTGATGGCAAAAGATCAAAGAGAAAACATCTGAGGAAATGAGAGACATGAATTCTGTGAGCACAACTGTTGTTTTTGCTTTAATATGGTTCATTAAATTATCTCTGCTGATGCAAGCAAACTCAGCAACATCTCTATTGCCCACTGAAATACTGGCAGTGCTACCAGAAATTCCCCACACACACCATGCTCTGCGCTCCTAAAATCAGTCAGTGTGGCATAAGAATTACATTTTGGGGTTGTACAGACAGACTTTAAGGCTTACTAGTTCATAACCTTGGCCAGTTGTCTTAACCCTTCTGCCTAAGTTTCCCGATCTGTAAAATAGGGATAACCACTTTATCTCACTCACAGAGTACTTGGGTGAAATAAACATGCCAAGAGTTTGACAGCAAGTGAGTCCTCAATATATATTAGCTATTATAATTATATTCTAATGCAATAGCCAGACTTGCTGGTATTATAGCTGAAAATTTTTCTATCCAGGTATGTCTCCATTGTGCCACTGACTCATTGAAGATCTGATTCGTGACCGGCAAGCACACTTCTATTGATAATCACATTCCCTACACTTCACTGCCTCATTCTGCCTCTGGCTTTTCCCATATTAGGTATCCAGCACTGTATAGCTTAACCACCTGCAGACTTGACTCTTTTCTACCCCCTCATTTTCTCAGCTCTGATACTGCTATAAGGCCCATGCAGAATAGTGAGGGCCAGTGTGGTGTCGTTCCAAGGGTAAGGGAGATCCCAAACCTACCTGATTCCAGTCATCTCTGATCTCTCAAGAATGCTGAGTTTACACCATTAGCTTAGTAAGATCTTCAGTTAAAAAGAATGAAAAGCAAAGAATGAAAACAAGATGAATTAAAACTCTCCTAAAAATATTTGGACATGATTTTACCTTGTTCTAATTTACCTCCAACTCAGGTATAAGATATAATGGTTTCCCATATGGTGATAGGATTGTCTGTGGGTTAAGGAAAAACCAAATACACAGATTTGGTTGCAATACCTCATCAAAAAATAGACATATCAATTACCTTTACCCTGCCTACCCAAATTCTATGCATCACTTAAGACTATTTCACAAATATTTCTATCCAGGAACAAACTCTCCCTTCTTTAACTGCCCATAGTGTGTTGGAACTTGAGTCTAGCCCTTATTAATTCCTGCCTTATTTTTAATTATTCGTGTGTTATACGTGTTGGTGACTATGATCTAACTTTTGCACTGAGCTTTCAGAAACCTGAGGTTGGCACTCCTGCCTGCAAGTATATTTCTCATCCGCAGCTTGTCATCCCTGCTCATGTCCATATTGTCATCGTTATTGCTGCAGCCGGCACTAAAGCCCCATTTGATGCATGAGCAATAACTACTAGAGATCTAAACATACAGTGACTTTATATTACAGCCTCAGAAACCATGACCAAGACCAAGGAATAATCAATGGCATAGTTTTTAATAGTGCAACTAAAAATGGATTACCTGCTCCGAGGCATAGGGAAACAATTATGGCTACAGCTGCTATAGAGGGAAAGGATGATGTTTAATAATGTGATATAGAAAATCTCATGAAGCTACAAAATGTGTTATCTATTCTTAGCTCCAAACTGCTAGTGGCTTTCCCTGCACAAAAGTGTTGCAAACCCCATGAATAACATGGCCCTTAAGAATTAAGCTTCTGGCTCTCAATTTACTAATCCTCACAAAGGGAATGCAACCGTCTATTCAAGACCTTCTTAGTACCACACTACTCAGAAGTCTATATGAACCATAGGCAGAATGTCAGAGAATATTGAAAGGAAATGAGGTCTTCTAAAAAATGTATCTGATGAACTCAGACCTGGTGACATCAGAGCCAGAACCAGTATTTTCTTTTCATCAACTTAAGTACGACTCAAACTCACATCATTCAGCATTTGGCAGATTATAAGGAACTCTGAAAATAGAGGCAGGTCCTCATTTCTCTAACAGCTTCTGACATCTTCAAGGTGTATAGCCATACGCTCCCTTGAAGTCTGACTGTTGCAAAGCAGACAGCCCATGCCCATACCACCTGGGTGCTCCAGGAGCCTTCCCCCTCAGAGGTCTTACCCCTTCCAGAGCACTGCTAGGAGCAGGGTGTGGGTGGCAGCTGCTCTCCAGACTGGCTGGCCTCTGGACCTCCCCTGCTCTCACCTTACCCTGGAAGGTGCTCTCTGTATACCACTTGTCTCCAGGATACTCAACACCATCTCTCTGATGAGCTCAAGACTCTATAACACACTGGAGAAGCTTTTGCCTTAAAGAGGCTTCTCTTCTCTTTCCTGCAAAAGTTTCCAGTGCAAAGAAATGCAAACAACCTGGTTTCCTGTCTGCAACAGAGAAGCAGGAGGAAAATGTGAAAAACCGACTCCAATTAATATCTCAGTCCTTTATTTATTCCGCCATAAACAAAGACTCTGTAACAAAGGAATAAGTGGAATGCAGATATCCCAGGGCAGACTGAAACTTTTCAAATAAGAGCCACCTGAGACATGTAGAAGAGAAACTAGTTTGGACCAGAACTAGTCTAGTAAAACGTTATCTCTAAGTTCCTTCGTAAGCAGGAAAAAGAGAAAAGGGCAGATACTTCTGTGTATCTCTCTTTTGCAGCTTGAAATCTATACATAAGAACAATGAATGGTGTTCAATTCATTTTTCATAACAGTTACCATCTTCATAAAACCCAAGTTACAGAATCCTTTTTAAAAGTTCTACAAATAGACACTAGACTTGGATGATGCACACTTGAATACCAGAGTCAAAATAAGTGGGAATAACCAAATAAGCAACACCCCCTAAGCAGACCGGCTTGACCCCAGATGACTTCCATCTGTACACCCACACAGTTTTGAAAGGGAATCCAGGCAATCAGGTAAGACTTTTGCACAACACAGATGATTTGAAAAATAGCAGATGCTTTTATGCAGTTTATGGTACCGTTCAGTTGCTAAGGAGATGGAAATTCTGAAAGTTGAACAGCCATGCTTATTCTAAAGATTTGTGCTTTCCATAGAGGAATGGAGATAAACCTAGCTTATCTTTCTCATCACAGATGTGGCTTACACAAGACAAAAATTTTCTAACCCATAATATATGTTCCCCAAACATTTTCATTTTTTCCCCCTTAGTTGTTGGCCAAACGGTCCTGAATGGAACAACAGAAAATCTTAAATAGGTGTGATGAACAGGCAACACATGTGAAGAAATATGCATAACTTTATATTGCTCAAGAATAGGTAATATATGTTTATTGTTAAAAAAAACCCCAAAAATTATGTAGATAAGCCAAAAAGAGAAATTAGAATTGCTTATTAACCTACCACCTAATAATAACCATTATTAACATCTTGGTATATATTTTCCCAGACTTCTTTGTACATATACATAGGTAGACTATATATACAAATTTTATAGAATTAAGACATGCTGGGATAGCTCAGTAGTTTGAGCACTTGCCTCGCAGTCGCGAGGTCCGGGGTTCGGTTCCTGGCCCTGGCCCGTGCAAACCCATATGCTGAACTGCAGCGCAACTGCTAACCACCAGGGTAGGTCAACAGCTAAGGTTCTCACTTCCTCTGTGGGAGGCCCCTCTGGTTTAGTTTCCACCCTGCGCAGCCCCACATCCACCTGTGTGGAATGAAACCATGTCACAGCTAATGATGTGCTATTGTGCTCTGAGCCCTCCCCCTTCCCTCTCTCTCTTTTTCTCTCACCTCCTCTCAAAACACTAAAATAAATCTTTAGAAAAACTTTTAATTTTACAAGATTAGGATTATGGGATATATTATTTTGTAGCCTATTTTTTTATTTAGAAATATATTTCCATAATAACAAATAACTGTTACTTAATCATTTTAACATTCACAGAGCACCTGAATTATTTTATTAGAAAATACAAGTTATCTAGTTTTTTGACATTACAAACAATACTATAATGAATAAAAATACTGTGGATGCGTTTCTGGCCATTTCCTTGGGACAAATTCTTTAAAAAATAATTAGAGGTCAAAGCTGTTCAGATTCCATAGATTATTTTGATATACATTGCCAAATTGCCTTTCAGAGGAGTTTCTCCAATTGATATTTCTACCTGTGTGACGTCTGTGAATGTCCAAAGCATTAGTCTTAATACTGGGCAGTAAGCTTACTGATAGACCCAGCCTCTATGGCTGTAAGAGCCTCTAGCATTTACAACACAATGTCCACTGCTGGCACACAAGGACACACCTAAGAAACATGTTTATGCTGATAAATAATATGAATGTATTCAATCAATACAGAAGCCCTCAGGAGATTATCATTTGGTAATAACTCCTAGGTTGTATTCTATTGTTAATCATCTTATTTAATCCAGTCTCCATCTGAGTCTCAGGTTCTCTATTGACTGGATGTTCCCTAAGGTCCCATCTGTTTCAAAGACCTACAGCTTCATTCCACAGAGGAAGGGGGAAAGACCCAGGCCCTGTGGCTAGAACAGAAGGCCCCTGATCAGGCCAGCCTTCTCTCGTGCCATCCCTCCCCAAGTTCCCTGAAGGGCATCTCATGTCCCTGTGCTTTGCCTGAACTAACCAGGTCACTTGTGAATTCTATGTCTTTGGACATGGAAGCTCCACTGTCTTAGAATACTACCCTTCATTTCTTCCTCCCTTGGCAACTTCTACTCATTCATCAAGGTCCACCCCCACTAGCACCTTCTTTATGAAGCTTTTTTGGATCCTCCAAGAGTCACTCTTTGTTTTTTCCACATCACCTTGTTTATGCCTCTTTTGCACCACTTATAACAATGAGTACAATGATCTTGTTCATGTCTGTCTCTTCCATAAGACCATGTGCTCTGTAGATTCTGAGCTAAGAACTGTGATGCACCTATCAAAGGTGTGTAATATGTATTTGATAAATGTGCAAATGTAAATAAATGAACAGCTTATAATTCTTCTGGGCCCTTCTGTGACATCACTAAAATCTTGAGAGATTCAAATCCATGTCAACTTGAAGACCATCATTTTGAATGTGTAGGGGCCAAGGTTTCTTTTTGGACTTACCCCAGATCCCAGCTCCTTTCAATAGCATGTTCTTCCCTCCTTCTTATAAACAAACAACTACTGCTTGTTCTTGTTCCTGAACTGGAAAGAAGGTGATAAACCCCATCCATACACACATCCATGAGACCAGCCAGGGACCATGTGTCATCCATATTGAGGGTATCAAGGGAGAGAAGAAATAGTTACCCATGAATTCTAGTTGAACAAAAGTGGGCTGGTAAGTGTAAATGGTACAAAGTCTTTGCATTCCCTTGCAGCAGCAACTAAAACAGCATGACAGGAAAAATAAATGAGAGGAGATTCAAGGGGGGAAATGTGTTCCCACTGCTATCAACTTTATCATGTAGGACTCAGGCTAAGGACACAGTGTGAATTACCCTCAATCAGTATGAACATTCTGCAGGTTCATTGTCAAGTAGCACTTAGGAAATGCTAACAGGGCACAACACAGTTTCCGAAGAAACTCCCTGTCCACTATCTTCACACAGTAAAACACAGTCCCAGCTGTTTTTTAAATTGGTGTTAATCAAAGACATGTTTACTTGGTTGCCATGAAATTGCAATCTAGCCACACCGCAGTGTAGCAAGATGGCCAATGAGGATCACCAAGCAGCAAGCCCTGACTTGGGAAGTTGGAATTTCAGGCGTTGGGATCCTTCCTTCAAAACTGCCCTCTAGACCTCTAGGCAGTGGAATTAGCTCCAAACATTGAGGCACAGAAGTATTATGGTGAAAAGTGAAGCTCCCAGAGTTTGATCCCTCTGGACTTTAATTCCCACTCCGCAACTTTCTATCTATGTGACCTTGACAAGTTACTTAGCCTTTTGTGAGCGTTTGTTACATCTTTTATAAAATAACTCGCTCTCATCTTCTACACTAGTCTCTTCTCTAATGCCATCTCCTTAGAGAGGCCCTCCCTGACAGCTCTACTGGAAATGGTACTTCCTGTCACTCCCCACCCCTTTCTCTAACTTTACATGCCTCCTAGCATTAATTCCTATCAATATTGTGTTAGATTATTTGTTCATTGCCCTCTGTTCAAGGGTAGCACCAGAAAAGCAAGGTTTCCGCCTCACTCACTCCAGAAGAGTTGCCAGCACATATTTTGAACCCAGTACATATTTGCTGATTGCATGAATGGAAATAGTGATTGTACCTATCATTATATTGCTATAAGGATTAACTAAGGCACAAAAAAATGTTTAGCATATTGTTTAGCATATTAGAAGCACACAATATATAATAATAGCTAGTAGTTCTAATAATACCACTAATAAACATTCCATCCTCAGAGTCATTTTTTTAATTCCAATAGTGAAAACATGACTTTATATAGTCTGATTTTACATTTTTTAATGAATGACCCAGCTTCTCCCAAGACAGGATTTGAGGTAACATACAAAAATATGCAAAACTAGCTGTGCCAACCTAACAAACCATTCTGAAATATTTGTACAGTTGTTGATAAAATTTTAATGTGTTTTATTTACTTATTCAAATGTTTCTTGCAAACACCATTAGCAATCTCCTTGGTCTCATACACAACACTTAATGAGACTAGTGATCAAACTTTAGAGAAAGAAGTATACAGTTGTCCTTAACCAAATCACACACACTGGTCTGTTTATAGCCCCACTGGTACAAGTGTCTTTGCTGAGCTGTACTCTTATATCATCTGTGTCCTGCAGGCTTGGCATTTCTATCTGTCGAAAACAACTCTTGTGAAATATAGTAGAAGTCTCCAGGTGTTCTGGAATCAACTTGCCCATAATGATGGTATTTAATGACAGTACTCAATGTATTTAATAATTCTCCAATATTGTGCATTGCAAAGCTATAACAGATTTCCTCTCTTTTGCCCTTTCATTTTCTTAGTCTATAGGTTTTTGTGTCCAGTATTCTTAAATGGTTAATCCTACAGAGATTCACTTGTCTTCTCATTTCATTCATTCTTGTCATTCTGCAGTGACCTCTGTCTATAGTTATCAACTAGATCTTTGCCTTCTTACTGCACACTCAGAGTCTTTAGTCATGATTTAGTTCACTTTGCACATCTTAATTATTTGATTAAGCAAATTTATGCTCAAAATTCATAAAATTACTTAATTAAATTAATAAAGGCCCAGATAGAAACTTTTTATTAAATTGAAAAATACTCAGAAATGTGTTTCTTTTTGTAAACAATTTTGTGCTTAGTATTAAATACAAAATAGGTGATAGGCTTAATATCATATGTTGTAGAAATTCTAAGCTTAGCTCAAAAAGACTAGCTCTATAAATCCTTAAAAATATGTATACAACATGTTGGGACAGCTCAGCAGGTTGAGTGCTTACCTTGCAATAGCAAGGTCTGGGGATTGAATCACAGTTCTAGCACATGCAAACCCATATGCTGAACTGACAGCTGCTAACCACCAAGACCTGGGAAGAAGGTTCTCGCCTCCCATGCTAGAGGCCTCCAGTTCAGATCCTGCCCTGCGAGGCCCATCAGCCACCTATACGGAATGAAACCAATGACGTACAACTATGAAGACTGCTCTGGTCCCTCCCCCCTTTCTCCCTCTCTCTCTCTCTCCCTCTCTTTCACCTTTGTTCAAACAATAAAATTAATCTTTTAAAAATGTATTATTTATAAATGGTCATAATCTGCTGAATCTTTACAATTATATATTATAGTTTATAAAATAGCAGTCTTGCTATTCACATTATCTCCAAGCTTGCACCAATTAAAGGGGTTAGAAGAAAATGTCATCCAGCTAAATCTTGAGAAATACACTTTAGCATTAAATATTCAAGAAAGGTGCTAGAATAAAAAAAAAGAAACATGAGAAGAACTTACAGAAATGAGAAAAATCAGAAAAATATAATCAGATACAGTAAAGGGTAAAATTATCCCTAAGAATTACATGGCACATTTTCCTGCATAATTGCTAAAGCTGAGCCTAAGCCACAAATATGGATGAAATAGGCAAAGCAAAGAGGAAAACCTAGTTGCTTATGAGTCTCACAAAGTGTCGGTTCTCTTAGGAGAATCACAAGTCTTCCTAGCGATGAAATCCTAGAAAAATTTCCCTGTGGGTACTAATGAAGGGAATACTGTGTGAGGGAGTGAATTTCTTCTTCAGCATCCCCCTATATTAAATACCACGGTGAATTAAACAGGAGTGCTTCTATTTTCTTTTCAATTTTTACTAAATATATTGTGGTGACCTTTGTTAGTAAAATTACATACATTTTACGTGTACAAATTTATAATACACTGTTTATATATGGTGTGCTCACCACCCAGAGTCAGTTCTCCTCCCATCCCCATATATTTGACCCCCTTTCCCCTCTTCTACCTCTCCCCTTGCCCTCTGGTAACCACTCAACTGTGTCTATGAGTTTTTGTTTATTTGTCTTGTCTGTTATTTTCAGTTTTCTACCACACATATAAGTGAAGTCGTGTGGTTCCTGACTTTTTCTATCTGACTTATTTTGCTTAGCATCCAGGTGTTTCTTATAACATCCATGACAGAAATATATGTCATTACCTACAAGGCAGGTCACCAAAAGTGGTTTAGAAGGAGTTAAGACAATGGTGTCCCAGGGGGCGCTTCTCAATTCAGGAATAATTTTTAAAATCTTTTAAAGAATGGATTTATTTGCTCATTCAGTAAATACATATTGAATATTTTATAAATCAGTTACTGTTCTGGGAATTAGGGAAGAGGCAGTGACAAGAAAAATGTAGTTCCTTCCTTCAAAAACTGACATACTTGTGGAAACATAGACCAGCAACTACAAAACATTGAGATGTGTGCAGAGTGAAATAACATCTCTAGACTTTCATCTCCTTAACCTTCTCATCTCCAGTTGCTTTCTCTTCCATTGTATTACAACTGATCTAGCCCTATATTATTGCACACGACCTTGGTTTTAGCCCAGCCCTTCACTCCTAGCTCCATCTCACTGCATACTGTATGTTTCCATGTATAAGGTAATACTTTTGTCTAAAATTGTTAGATCAAAAATTGGGGGGGGGGCGGTCATCTTCTACAAGGGAGTAAACCATGTATTGATTTTTTAATGCTGGGTTAGAAAAGTAGGGGGTGTCTTATACACAAAACAATACAGTCATTCTTTAACCTCACTGATATCTCCAAACCATCAACCCATTCTCATTATCCACCAGTCAATTCCCTTTTCAATTTCCTTCTTATCCATTTAGATCACATCCTCTATAATTATAATCACCTCCTTGAATATTTGCTCTCCTTCTTTACATCTCTTTCTGCTGTCACACTTATCTGAAATAAAGCCAAGCCTGGAAGAGTTCAGTTTATCCACACTAGCATTTAAAAGATAGAATATTGCTGGAGGAAAAACACAGGCACAATATATAATTGACCAGTTTCGCCTTACCTCACAATCAAAAGCCTGAACAAAACATTCAGCTCTCCTCTTAGTTCTCCCTAGTAAATTAGCTTGTCCAGTCTCATAATGAGTACTTTATACTTTTTATGGTCTCTCTATCAAACCTTCTTCAAATGTGATTTAAATAATTTTAAAATGTTCCTTATGATTAAAAAAATAGAAATGATCACATAGATCTCCTTTTTCTGTATCTTCTGCATTTCTCTTGTTTCAATGGGGTAGCAGAGCTCCTCCAGCAAAGGCCCATCTCCCCTCTGGAGCTCCTGACCCCCAGCACCTTCTCAAGGAGCCTCTTCTCTTTGCTGCATTTGCAGTCTTTTGCGTGTTGTTGTATCGTTCCCATCAATGCACAAGTGTGCTATAGAATTTCCCTTGGTAAAAACAAGCAAACAAAAATCCAAATCCCTTACCCAATATTCCCCTCTGGCTGCCAATTCAATTTCTCTTTCACATACAGGACAAAAAAAAAAAAAAAAAAAAAAAAAAAAAAAAAAAAAAAAGACAGAAAGAAAAAACTCTGCTCTTTTCAGAGTTGACTCCAATCTTACTTCTGCCCATAGGACTCCAATGAAATTTCTCTGTTAAAGATACCCCTGACCTTTGTGCAAGTATAATGGATGGTTTTGTAGGTCACCTTACCCTCTATTCCAGGGCTATCCAACCTTTTGACTTCCCTGGGCCACATAGGAAGAAGATTTGTCTTGGGCCACACATAAAATACACTAACACTAGTGATACTGATGACCTAAGAAAAGAAAAAGAAGTCTCAAAATAATCTCATAATGTCTTAAGGAAGTTTATGAATTTTTGTTGGGTCACTTCCAAAACCACCCTGGGCCACATGCAGCCTACGGACTGCAGGTTGGACCAATTTGCTCTAATCACTCCCTTCTTGCAAACCACCGCTCTTCTGTCCTGGCAATGCCATGCTCCTCTGGTCTTCCTCCTACCTCAGTGACCTCTTTGTGAAAGCCTTTTCTGGCTCCTCCTTTTCCATTAGGCTGTACCTCAGAGCAGTGTACTTCTATATTAAGCTTGAGCTTGAAGCACAGTCATTGGAAGGACAAGATGGCAAAGAGATGACAACCTTGTCAGGAGGCTATTATAGAACTCTGAGCAACAGATGAATGTAACAGTGGATAAGGACAAAAGTGTGTTGACCCAAGAAAGGTTCAAAGAAATAGCTACCTGGGCTCAGTGATTGATAGATGACATAAGACACTGGAAAAGTAGAAGTCAAAGATAACAACCAGGGTGTCATTCACTCAGATTGGGAACTTGGAAGGACAATGGGTCTATATATAATCCATCCTTCAGAAACTTTCCAGGAACTTGGTGTCTCCCAACTGAGCCTTTAAGAAGAATCAGGCAGCAAGCAGAGGGTTTGAGGTGTGTTCTCCAGCAAAACATCTGGCATGCAGTTTTTGCCCCTCTAGAACCATGTGTTCTGACCATATTTGACTTTCAATAGTGCAGGAACCATGTAGATTTTGTTCAGACTCTGTTTCCCAGCACTGGCCTTGCCCCTGGCATACAACAGGTCCTCAGTGAACAGCTATTGAGTAGCTAAAAAAGAAAATGTAAAGCAACTCCCCATGAACAGTGAGAGACTGAACCGAATGGATGCCTGTTTCCTGTACGAAATGGAAATGTTAGCAGCCACTTTCTCTTGGAGTTATTGCCAAGAATTAAATACAATCTAGAACATAGGTCAGTGTATGGCTCATAGCAGATGTTCAAAACAGCTTTTTTTTTTAATCATCTTTTTTCTAGGGAACATCTACTCTACCATGTGGAAAGACCAAATAATTTAGGATTTTTTTTTTCTTAAAGAAAAACATAAGGATTAAAAAAAGAAAATATCCTGACACTTGGCTAGAACATCTGATCCTTGGTTCACTGTCCCAGGAACATAAGGGCCTGAATTTCATGAAGTACCATCAGCTACGAGACATCACGATATGGAAGCACCATTTCTCTATCTCATTTTGAGCACTCTTCAAAGGACGTCAAATCTGCTAAGGGGGTGCTGAATGAATACTAAATGTTGTAGCTACAGTCCTTCAGAAGAGACTCCAAGGCTGCTGGCCATTTGGGGTTCTCCAGTAGCCATACCTTCCAGTGACGTAAGTCCCCATACAGGACAAGTTGGTGGCTGTACAGTCATATTCAAAAGGTAAGCACAGACGGCACAGAAAAGGAGGTTACCATTTGAAAAATGAGCCTGCCATTCCCTCTGTATCTTAGAGGAAAGTCTGAAAATCTCTGGATTAGAAGGACACCCCAAAGCCACAAAATAAGCACCTGAGTAAAATAAGGGCAGAAAGCATAATAGATTATTAAGACGGGCTGAAATTAAAGTATTCTAACTAGATTAAAACCATTCCTGCTACTATGGCTGCTGCTTTGTCTGTCTCCCCAGTCTCCCCAAGTACCCAGAACAACAGAGTTCGCTGAGGAAGAGACTGAGACAAGGCCAGCCCAGTTGTTCAATGGACTACAACATGGCAGAAGGGAGAGAGCTTTGCCATCAAAAAAACAGTAGTTATCAGAGATTGCCAAGTGCTCTCAAGCTGATAGATGTTTAGATAGACAGATAGATAGATAGATAGATAGATAGATAGATAGATAGATAGATAGATATAGATAGACAGATAGATGTATATTAAGGTGACCAGATTTTAACATTGGTAAAGTGGGACACCATTGACCGGGGGGGAAGCGGGTTCTTGATTAAAAATGTGGTCTATCTCCCGCTGTTCCCTAGCTTGTCGTGCATTCTTTCCAAAAATCAGGACTTTTTGAAACGCCGCAGGACGCGGGACAAATTGTTAAAAATCGAGACTGTCCCACCAAAAGCGGGACGTCTGGTCACCTTAATGTGTGTGTGTGTGTGTGTGTGTGTGTGTGTGTGTGTGTGTGTATATGTGTGTGTATATATATAAATATATATATATATATGTATGTATATGTATATATATGTAATATATATAGTAATAATGTTTTAGAAACATTAGACAAACATTTTAGAAATACTTTCCAGAAAATATTTTTTTTAATTTATTCTTGCCCCATGGCTAACTGAAATCAATGGTATTCATTGCTTTAGAAAAAGGTAGAAACAGCCTGAAACAAAGAAGTCATTCCTCAACTTTGAGTTTCAGATTTAATTTTTTTTTTCTTTCCATGATAACAACTGTCTTCAAGGTCAAGATTTGTTGAAGAAAGAAAGTATTTTCTAAAATCTAAAGCTCAGGGAAGCCGGGATGGCTCAGCTGATAAAGCGCTCGCTTTGCAGCCCTGGGGACCAAGGATCAAGTCCCAGCCCCGGCCCGTGTGGACCCATGTGCTGAGCTGCGGTGTGCTTCTCATGCAGGAGGCTCCCAGCCTGTTTCCTGCCCTGTGTGGCTCCTGCCCACCTGTGTGGAATGAAACCATGTGGAAAACTGATGACGTACAACTATGGAGACTGCTCTGGTGCTTCCCCCTTCTCTCTGTCTCTCTATCTCTGTCTCTGTCTGTCTCTGTCTCTGTCAAAAACAATAAAATAAATCTTTAATAAATAAGTAAATAAATAAATAAAGTCTGAGATTCACTGTATCAAGAGTAGTCTGGCATCCTGCTACCAGGCAGGCTAGAGCCCTTCATCAGTAGGGCACTTTTACTTGGGGTGTAAGATGTTTGTTGGGCTCGACACCTGTGAGAGGAAAGGGAGGAAGCAGGAATGAGAGATGGAAGAAGTTGAATTTTGAGGCAGGTCCAGTGAAGCCTCGGCCAAACCAGCAGGGAGCTCTGAAACAAGCACTGCCCATCAGGCTGTCTGTGTTGGGCTGGCATGGCTGGCTCCTGCCTCACTTGGCTGCAGGCTGCCCTGAGAAGAGCATGGTCTCAGGTGAGATGTCTCAGCAGCTCGGGCAGTCTCGGAAGGGGAAGTGAACTGGAAGCCATCTGCTAAGAGCACCCCCGGTGCTGGGACAGCAAGTCCTCCCTCAAGGGGCATCTGTGTGGCACACACCCATATCTACCGCCGTGACCTTCCAGGTTTAGGAGGAAATGGAAAAAGAGGGACAGAAGGGCCAAAGATGAGATATGTGTGTCCTTGGGTTCTAGAAAAATGTATAGTTCTAGTTCTTTGTGGCTATCCACCTAAAGTAAGGTGACCAGATTTTAACACTGGTAAAGCAGGACACCATTGACCGGGGGGGAGGGGGTTCCTGATTAAAAATTTGGTCTATCTCCCGCTGTTCCCTAGCTTGTCGTGCATTCTTTCCAAAAATCGGGACTTTTTAAAAATGCCACGGGATGCAGCACAAATTGTTAAAAATCGGGACTGTCCCGCCAAAAGCAGGACGTCTGGTCACCTTAACCTAAAGACAGAAGAGACTGAGTAGCCCAGCAGTACAGAATGTAGGGGCGCCTTTCACAGAGACTTGCGTGGACCATGCCTTTGGGAGATTGATTTACAAAGCATGACCCTGGTCACAGTCCCAACAACAAAGATGAGCATGATGCACTAAACTACTTGTATTACAATAGTCAAGGTTTCTGGTCAACTTCCCTACTTCTCCTCCAGCTTCAAAACCTTCATCAAGGCAACAACGAGATTACAACTGCCTTCATCCCTGCTCTCTAAGGAGGGACTTCAAAGCACACGAAGTCATTTGCATAGCTTATTCAGGCACAAAGAGAATTACAAAAGACATACTGACTTTTTCTGTCTTCAGGATCAGATTCTCACACATTCAGTCCTGATGAGTTTTGGGGCTCTTGAGTTCCAAACCTGGGGGAGAAATTTTAAGCCTAGCAAATTCTGAAGAATCCCTGATGACTAACTTTGTCCCTATTATTCAGAATAAAGGAGGTATCAATCTCCCCGTGTAGGTTTGGCAGCCTTCACAGAGCAGACTAAGGAAAAATGATGATGCTAACTCAGACCCTGGGGGGGTGGAGGGGGGGTGGTGTTATTATATTAAAGTAAAGAAAATAAATCTTAACACTCCCGCATGTTTGAGACGGGGCCCCTCCACTTCTTGTCTCACTTGCCATCCCCTCAAAACACCTCAATGAAATAGAGCTGGAGGAGAAAATGACAAAGCCGGCCTGAAGCAGGCCCTTTTCCAGATTCCTCAGCCAACTACCACATACTGAAACACTCAGGGAAGACTTTTATTTAATCTCTTAGAACAAAGACAAAGTAAGGCTAGCACAAATGAAGTAAGAGCAATAATATCAAAAAGCAGTCTAATAGCAAAATTCCATTTTTTATAAATATAGCTAATAAAAATCCCTTGTAAAATTTTCCCCAGCTGTTGGCCTGCCCAATGCATTCAGTTTCATTGAGAGCTAAGCCTCTGCCAGTTCTGAAAATATATAGTGTGATCACGTGGAGTGACAGTGCAGAGGGGAAAGCAGTGAACATTAATGTTCTATGTCTGTAATCACACAGTCTAATAAGCATGTGGCAGTATCCCCATGTACTGCGTTTCAGAAAGAGTGAAGGAGGAAAGATGAACTCAGGTTTAGCTAATCCTAAAATTATCTCCACTCTAAAAATGTTATTTTAAAGAATATTTTAACTTGTTTTTTTAAGATATTTATTTTAAAGCAAGCTTGTCTAACCCTTGATCCTCAGGCCACATAAAGCCCAAAACAGCTTTGAATGTGGTCCAACAGAAATTCATAAACTTTCTTAAAACATGAGATTGTTTTTGCAATTTTAATTTTTAGCTCATCAGCATCATTAGTGTTAATATACTTTATGTGTGGCCCAAGACAATTCTTCTTCCAATGTGGCCCAGGGAAGTCACAAGGTTGGACAGCCCTCTTTTAAAGAGAATATATTTAAAGATTTATTTTTATTGTTTTTTGATAGAGAGAGAGACAGAGACAGAGAAAGAGGGAGAGATAGTGGAGGGCCCAGAGCAGTCTCCATGGTTGACAGCATTAGTTTTCCATGTAATTTCACTCCACCGGTGGGCACAGGGCTGCGCAGGGCAGGAACTGGACCAGGAGCCTCCCCCATAGGCCCGGCAAGAACTGAACTGGGGGCACACCCCAGTTCAGCATATGGGTCCGCATGGGCCAGGCCCGGGACTCGATCCTCAGGCTTCGGGGCTTCAAAGCGAGTGCTTAACCTGCTGAGCCATTCCAGCTTCCCTAAAGAGAATATACTTAAAAATATTTATTTTAAAGAAAACTTGAACTCTTCTTTAGCAATTAGAGGTTGGAATATGCCCTTTAGTAAAAAAAAAAAAAAAAAAAAAAAATTTACAAAGTTTGAGAAGACCATAAAGTCATTCTGGAAATTGAAAATATTTTAAATAATTTTTACTGAGTTAGACCCACACAGCATTGAATGAGGCCAATCCAAACCCAGGTTGATAACTGGAAACATTTGGTCATACTCCTAACCATGGCTAGATCCTGAGATTTGCCGGCAAGCTCACTAAGGATGAGGGTGAGGGAAGCTGGCAGGGACTGTGTGACTATGTTAACCATTGAGTGGAATGCTGCTCAGCTCGTGACCATGGTTGCAACTGAAGCTAGCAACACCTGTGATAGGTTGGAAACAAAATATGAAGGAGCTGGGTAAACTGAGCTGGAAGCTCCTAGACCTGAGGCTTTGTAGGCTACTTTCCTGAACAAGCCGCCTGAGGGAGAGCCACTCATGGGACAGCAGCAACAGAGACACTGAAGGCTCCCTGTAGCAGTGCATTCACATCCAACACTCACAGTACCACAGCCTTCTCAGTTTGATCTTCATGTGGTGCCAATCAATCCTTCATCTTATTAAGGGTTACCCATGGACCTTGACGCTGCATGTTTAAACTGCAAAAGACAACAGCTAAATACATGCACTTTTCTGTATGTATAATATTTAGTTTATATACAGGGTCCGGCAGAGGTAACGCTCTGCCAGAGCATTACCAGCTCATAAGAAAGCGGCCTTACTTCTGCAGGGCCCTATTACATATGTACAAGTATATATTATGTATCATAAAATAAAAAGTTAAAAAAATAAAAGCGTATTATTGACAAGCTGGAGTCAGAGCTTATGGGAACACCTTGCCATCTGCTTCTTTTTTCTTCCTCTGCCTTCACATAACAGGGGCAACCTACGAAAACTTTCATTTCAGGGTTGAGGGTACACATAATACAAGACTCAGGGTAGCCAACATTCCTACCTCTCATTCCACGGAGGAAAGTAAAACTATCATTTCAAATGACAGGTCTCACAGGGCTTCTAGTAGTAGATTTTTCTGTTTTCCTTCCAACAGGAAGTTATAAATTCCAACCGTATTTGAAGCATCAGCAGGTGGAGCTGGAGAGCTAATTGAGCCTTGCAGTAAGGGCACCCTTTGGACAAATGCTTGATAACTGAGCAAATTTTGATGGGTCAAAGGACCCAAGGACAACAGACCCTGTGTATTTTTAATGGGATCCTGTGCTTGTTGTCAAGGAAAAATCACTGTGGGATTTCTTGTTTATTTCATTCATTTAGTCATTCACAAGTATTTATTAGATTCCCATAGTGTGTCGGGCCAGCCCTATGTTGAACACTGGAAATGCAGTAAGAAGTTAGATAGATATGGTTTTGCCCTCATGAAACACATGTTTATGCACTTTAGTCATTAGATAAAACTTCATCTATTAACCTTACATCTTAGGCAATAGCTAATCTATCATTAGTGAGAACTTCAACAAAGAGAGTAAGCATAAAAAATAATATAGAAACCATTAAAAAAAGAACCAGTCAGAAGTGAAGTATACAATAACTAAAATGAAGAATGCACTAGAAG